>JACJUY010005797.1:31869-42152 GCA_014220935.1 Platorchestia sp. MABIK
CTACTGATAGTGATGTTAACCTCAGCGAAAACACAATGTTGTGTTATTTAGAAGCAGTAGAGCAAAAAGAGGTAGAAGCGGAATTCTACCTCACGACTGTAGAGGAAGCTCTGAAAGAAGCAAGTAATGTAGAGATGAGTCTTGTCGCGACGTCAGGTTCACTTGGAAATATCTCGGGTCGTGGTGGAAATGTTAAGACCATGGCTTTGGAGAAACTTGAGTCGAATGATGACCAACGCGGCAATGATGGTGTGATGGTTCATAGTAAGGAACGAGGAAGTACTGCACAAGTTGAGGACGTGCCTAGCTTACAGAAGGACGTACGTCGTCCGTTAACGACTGATGACTTATTATGTGACGAGGTTGACATAAAAATACAATTGACCGAACTTTTGAATGATTTTCGTGACGTGATCACGCAGGAAGGCGAAACGATAGGTGTTACTAATGTGATGAAACACAAAATTGTGCTTAAGCCGGATGCCCCGGCACTGAATGTCCCTCCTTACCGTATCCCTCAAAAATATCAGAGGGAATTGGAAAAAATTAATAACCAAATGCTCGCGCAGGGAATAATTGAGAATTCCATGTCAGACTTTAATTTTCCAGTAATAATTGTAAAGAAAAAGAGCGGTGAGTTAAGGCCAGTAATCGACTTCCGTAAGCTAAATGAAATAGTGGTTAAGGAGTCGTATCCTATCCCACGGGTGAACGAAATTTTGTCGGTACTAGGTGGCAGCAGTGTTTTCTCAACTCTGAACCTTAGGTCTGCTTTCCATCAGGTAGAGTTAGAAAAGGACAGTCGAAAATATACAGCGTTTAGCGTTGGGTACAATAAGTACCAATTTCAAAGACTGCCCTTCGGGTTAAGTTCGAGTCCAAGTGTATTTCAAAGGGTCATGTCGGCTGTTTTAGCACCTCTTTTAGGGCAGTTGTGCTTCGTGTTTTTGGATGACATACTTGTCTATTCAAAAAACAAAGCACAACATTTGATTGACATTAAATCTGTCCTTACGACATTGCGCACTGGAAATTTGTCAATTAAACTCGAGAAGTGCCAATTCTTTAAAAAATCTATAGAGTACCTTGGCCATATTATTTCGGCTAAAGGCATAAGTTGTAAAGAGTCTGAGAAATTACAAAGTCATCCGGCACCCATAAATGTAAAGGAGCTGCAGCAGTTTCTAGGGGCAGCAAACTATTTTCGAAATTNCCAACGCTAGCTTAGGGCAACGATTGCTCGCACTGATCAGAGAAATCGGCACCCAGGATACAAGTACCGTCGTCATGCAAACTCGGTAAATTGGAGGGCAATTATTACTGCAATCATCGCCAGCTGAAAGCGTGAAGATTTTGTAAGGTTCAAAGCAGTGTTGGGCAGTTGCGCCGCAACAAGTTGCAGCCGCAATTGCGATCGCAACTTTTCTGTTGCGGTTGCGGTTGCGCCGCAACAATTTCTGACGTGTCAGGCCGCAACTCACAACCGCAACATCACGATGGGAATTGAATTTCTAAAATGACTTCAATAGAGTTTAATACGCGTTTCATACTCGTTTGAAGCTAAAGCGTACAGGGTACAACCCATCTGGCAACTGTTTATTATTAGCATTAGGCGAAACAGTGATACACATACACTCTGCTGACAGTATAGGAGTATATTTTATGTAACTCATTATATAACCTTCAAGTAAATTTGTCGTTTCGTTCATCCAATTTAACACGCCAATACCATCGAGAGCTGCGGCCGAACGACTTTTCTCCTTAGGCGAAGAAATTTTGAGACCACGACGTGCTCGGCTTTTATACAAACATTTTGAAATGTTAACATTTTTTTAAGGGCAACGTTTATCGTCATTACAGCACATTGACATTGCCACATTGAGATCATAAACCAGTATTAAATCTTAACAGAGGAACAACAAGAAGCAGAGGAATATCATATATTACAGGAGCATACGCATGGTTTTTCTTTATGTCATATACAAATGTTCTGCACTTTTCTATTTTCTAATTTTTTTGCTATATATACGGAACTCCTATGAAAATATAGCTACTAGCTATGTACCTTTCCAACATCATTATTAGAAATTGGAATGTATTTTACTGTTCATGCTATATTTACAAATGAAACGTTTCTTTCTTTCCCATTTTTTTGCAATATACATACTGAACTCCAATGAAAATATAGCTACTAGCTAGGTACCTTTTCCACCTGATTATAATTAGAAAATGGAATTCATTTTATTGTTCATGCTATATTTACAAATGAAACGTTTCTTTCTTTCTCATTTTTTGGCAATATACATACGGAACTCCTATGAAAATATAGCTACTAGGTAGGTACCTTTTCAACCGTGTTATAATTAGAAAATGGAACTCACTTTATTGTTCATGCTATAGTTATAAATGAAACGTTTCTTCCAGTATCTTGACATTTCATTCAAAATCAAGATTCCGAAAGATCGTCCACACATTTACTCGATCTATTATTTTTTTTAGTAAAACAATGCACTATATTGAATATCGTAATATTATTTTTATATATAACAATGTATCCGTAAAATAAATTGAACTGTGTTTAATTAAAATTATATTTAAAAATTGAAAAGTTGCGGTTGCGAGTTGCGTATGCGATCGCAACTTTTTTTGCGGTGTTGCGGTCCTCCAAATGTTGCGGTTGCGCCGCAACATTTTAAAAGCTGCTTGCCCAACACTGGTTCAAAGGTAATTAAAATCTCTTGTGGAATTCACTGAAATGCTTTGAAGTTCGAAATCCTGTTATGCCAAATTTGTAAGTGATGATCCGGTGAAGAAATCTATGCTTTTGGAAATTTTGTTCTTCGAAGCTTATGAATCCTTATGAAGAATGCTGTCTTCTCTTAAATTTTCACATAAGCACAGCGAAAAAGGAAAAGAGAAGAAAAAGGTATATTTACCAAGCGTTTGTACAAAAATTCAACAAATAGACTTTTTAAAATATTATATACAGCGACGAGCTATTATATCCAATTGGTAGGAAAATCCCCATAAGTTTTTGAATGGCTGTAACAGTAACTGAATCAAGTGAGAACAAAGCAGTAATAACATATTATCGTAGTTGGCTGTTATTTTTGATTAAAAATTTTGGTATCTGTGAAAAAGAGAACAATAATCGATTTTATAATTTTCGCTGCCTTAACATGGTTAATTATATCTAAATAAACAACATTTCTTCTATGCACTCTTTGAAGGAAATGAGTATTTAACGAGTTATAGCGGTAGGGTGTTCCATAGCAGTTGAAAAAAAATGATTTCGATTCGAACGTCATACCGCTCTATCATTCTTTAAAATTTATCGTTAATGTGTTAATGTGCTATGAGAAAATTTTGTGTTCTCTCTATCTGCGAATCACAATTGTAATGTAATACCACGTCTAAGTAAGATTGGAATTAAACTAGGAAATATGTCCTATAAGTAAATGTGGAGTAACTGGAATGGATGAGATGCTTATGATGTGGATGCATGTAGTGAGTGCCTGCAAAGAAAGGAGTGAAAACTTCGAAACTATAAGATCACCGAATAACCAAAATCGAACTTCCAGTTGATTGCTCCCGGGGACATGTAGCGCGTGGATCTACAACACGGCTTCACAAGGTTCGCATTCATCGTTCCCAAGCATACGCTATACTGGGCTGTACAGGGCGACTTCACAGTTCACGAACGAACACTTCAGACCACGGGCAGGACAGCGACGTAAGCGCACATCTGTGTGCGTGACTGGACGTACATCACAGACCTGCACGCAGGACTCGGGACAGCAGCAGCGAGCGTTGCAGCTGGGACGTCCACGATTGAGGGAGTAGACGCCTACGCCTGTTCTTATCCACACACGCACACACACTTCACATACGAGCGTCAGATGATTAGCCCGCGACGTGGTGCAATCTCATGACTTCAACGTCAGGCAAGCACCGACGATGGATGAAGATGCAACGGAGAATGAAGTGGAGCGACGATATGTTGTGATTAGCGACGAGATGACCGAAGAAACGGCAACATTATCCCATTATCAGCCAGATAACGCAAAAGATGACGACATCCCGTATAAGAGGAGAGCGTCCACTTCTTTCTGAGACCACATGGTGTTTTTACCCGAAGAAAATTTTTCTGTAAGAGAATCAATGGATAGAAGCTGCTCCCTTAGACTGCGCGACTAAGGTTATCTAATTATCGAAGTTCCTTAACTTCACGACTGCTGCATGTGTGGTAGTCACGACGGCGAGGGAGGATTGCCGACGTCAGTTGTCAGGATTATGTTCTGCCGAACAATAACTGGACTAATGTCTTCACGAGGCACCTCGAATCAGCGCTTTTTTATGAAGCAAACCACGTACGTATGCTTCGCATCTGTTTCCTCGGAACTACGAGTCATTCGACATTGTAGTCGCACAAGTTGAGGTCAAAAGATGATTATAATCAAGCAGGAGCTTGAAACAAAAATGCTACGGGGGAATTGTTATAGTCCACACTATAACTGCTCTACGTCGTGTTGATTTACGCTAAGAAGAAGGNCTCTACGAGTGCCACGTCACCAAGCATCCCAACAAGCCGTACTGCCAAACACTCTCATTTCCCTTTATATTTCAACTCTTTCCTTAGACACTTAGGATCTTATTCATTCTATATAGATTACTTGTTAATTAAAATGAAAACTTTATCCAATTTAATTATCTGACGACATTTGTTATTTCCGATAAACTATTAACGTAAAGCATTGTGATCCAGAACGCGTTTCTTCTCAGACGGGAGACGCGCAGAGCCCGCTCCTTCAAGGAGTCGAGGGGACATTACCTACAGAGCCGTGTTAAGTGTATGTCGTGCTTTCGCCTCGCTGCCCTTGCGGGCAAGCGACGGTTATGGCTCTAAATTGAAGTCTCGTGAAAACTTATTAATCGCCAATCTGGAATCTAAATACAGCTAAGTATCCAACGTGTACTCCACAATTTCATCCTAATCCAATTATTTCACGTGTAGGTTCAGCTAGTTAGCGTTCGCCATATGTGTGCGTTAGATTTACTTAATGCACTAGAAAATCTATGTATCGCTATCTGATCCAGTGACGAGGCCTCACTTCGATATGAGCTTAGTATAACGTCATTTAATAAATTCCTGTCCATCGATTGTGTCAACTATTCTGAATCAAAAGACGTCACCATTTCAACATTAAATTAACCATTTAAATACTTGTTTATTTTATCCCTTCCAACTGTATACATTTTAATTGTCTGAAAATAACTGATTAATGATTATTGGAACATCAGAAAATTGCTGAAAGATTTGTCATTGAAAAATAAATCACGATGTATGACTAAGGAATCCGACAAATGTTATACAACGATGTAGCATCGATGAAATCAAAATATACAATTTTAACAATGGCGACATCGGTGAGGGATTTCAGCACATTGCAATAAAAAGAACCACAATCATTACAATTTTGATATTTGTAAAGGTGAGGACAATAATCGATTTTTAAATTTCCGCTGCCGAAACATAGTTAAATAGATCAAAATAAACAACTTTTTTTCTATGCCCTTTTTGGAGGAAATGTGTATTTAACGAGTTATAGCGGTTGCATTAGTTTCGTGTTCCATAGCAGTTCCAGTCATTCAAACAGCAGAAACTGTTGCGCGCTTGACCTGTTAGGGTACGTTTGAGTACTTTGTAATTTATTATTAGCAGACCTCGCGGAGCCTGAACCCACTTCTAGGATCTTTTAGTTAATAACGCAATAAAGGTTATCACCCAAAAAATAACGAGTTATAGCGGTGTGTTGATTTGCGTCTTTGATGGTTGGAATGCGCTCGATCATTTGAGCACGTCGGAAGGGAGGGTCCATTGTACTCTTCCCCCTCCGAAAAATTTCTTCCCGCTTCAAACACTGAAGTTGCGGTAACTTATTTACCGCTATAGCTCATTTCCCCCAAAATGTGCATGGGAAAAAGTTGCTTATTAAGATGTAATTAATTATGTTTAGGCACCGAAAAGTGGAAAATCGGTTATTGTCCTCTCCTTCACATTTACCTAGATTTTCATTAGCGTTGCAATATCAGGATTGACGAGCCCGATGAATAGAAAAAGACTGAAAATTCAAGTTTGTAGTTTTTCAATTGGATTATTCTCTTGATATTGGAGTTGATTATTTCAGTTCATGTTAAAGTTCAACTTCAGGTTCATGATGAGGTTGAACTTTAGATTCAAGTATTCAAGTTATGGTTCAACTCCAGGTTCATGTTAAGGTCCAACTTCAACTTCAAGATCAGGTTCAACTGCATTTTAACTCTTTGACTGGACCGTGTATAAGAAGTGTTTCCAAGCAGCGGAGCGGCTTTTAGTAATGCTGCTGACTAACCAGTAGTCACAAACTCAATGTTCATAAATACTTAATTAAAGTGAAATGAAGACATGAGCCAGTTAACGATTATTTTCACAATTACTTATTAGTTACATAAATTTGAGTATTGAACTTCAGTTTTACCAATTGCGGTCAAAGTGTTCAGTTAAGGTAGAACTTCAACTGTACGACCACATTCTAGTATAGTGTATGAACACAAATCTGACCCCCCGAACCCCCACGTTTTAAGAATACTTTCAACAAACTTGGAGAGCTGAGCGTGACCGCTACGGATGCTGCTTTGCCTCACTGCATTCATAGGGAATGAATGCTTTTTTTGCAGCGCGATGGGCTGGATCATATATTTCGTCGCTCAAATGACAGACTTGCGGTATTGGGCGAAACATAAATTGGCGATAAATTGGAATTAGTAGTTCCAGAGGCCGTCATTAGCCGGAAAATGGCGATTTCATTCAACTTGCCGCTTCTCATTTGCTCTAATCACAAACTGAATCCATTTTCTGCAGCATTAAAACTCTTGAAAGTTGATAACTTAGCCAATTATTACCGCTGCCTTTGTCTTCAACAGTGTGCACCAAAAATAATGTCCAATTGCTAGCTTAAGAAATGTTTTAGATGAACCTGAGTAGCAAAATGCCCAACTGGAAGCGAAACAATCTCTCTCCAATTTTCACAAAGTCTTAAAAACTGTGGAAAACAGAAGACGGGATCATTTGATGTCCACCTGAAAAGCCTGCCGTCATTTCACCTGGATATCATGTCGTCATTACTCCTAAAAATCTTTCTGTTATTGCACCAGGTGGTCTTCATTGGGTCTTTAAAGCTGGAAATAGTTTGGTCAGTACCACCTAGAAATCCTATAGGTATAGGCCACCAGAAAAAAATTATCCACTGAACCCAGAAATCTTATCTCTAGTACGTCCGGAAATCACTTGGTCAGCGCACCTGAAAATCATTTCACTAGTACTCCTCGAAATAAATTGTCAGTGCATCTGGGAGTTATTTGGTCATTTGGCTTGTTTATCTTAATTAAAGATCACAACAATAAATCGAAACCGGATTATCTCACTTGATTAAAGATCACTGAAAATCAACAAAGAACTGAATAATCGTTAGGATTATTTTACTCAATACGTGTTTGTTGCATCAAGACTAATAATATATGTTGCTAATTAGGGTAATGAACGTGAAATGTTATCAGCGAAATGAAAAATTCCACCATGAAGTAACACATTTTAAGCCGAATTGTCTTTTTTGGAATCATTTATTTTACCGAGGCACGAACGAAGCGCATCATTTGGAAAATATAACTATTTTAACACGTACTGAGAAAAAACTAAACAAAGGGCGGTATGTGTGCTTTAAATAGCAATTAAAACGATGTTTACGGTTCTGACAAGAGTATTTTTAGGAATGAAATTCATCGAAGTACATAAATTCTTTGGGAACCATTTAATGATCGACAGATCCTGCTACATTTTCCTAATTCATGCCGGTAGTGCAGAGAAGTAAAAGTATTTTGGGGGCACAAATTAAACTGTTCGTCATCGGAGTCACTCCATGCAAGTGATGTTTTCGACAAAAAGAAACCGGTTTTAGATTAGAGAAAAACATAATAGCTTTAGAACGTTATATTGTACCTCGCTAAGGGTTGTGAAATGCACCATTTGTTTTTTAAAAGAACCGTAAGAATTGGCGGAAGTTGGTGATACGTGGCATATGTGTGATAAGAAAAATTGTTTAGTTCATTGCATAATGAGCAAGTAATTTCAAATGCTAAAAACTAGCGCACATGTTATTTTTTATTTTTGTCGTATGAGATCATTAAAGTGGAAACTTGAAATCTCTCTGCCGTGTATTCGAATTCTGATTTCATTTCACTAATAGAATATCTTATCCAACTGCGGAGGATGTCATCGAAAGTCGAACACAGACACAGAAATCCAAATCGTAAATATTGTTTTACGTTGAGAAATTTTTGATCAAGTGGGCGTGGCTTGTCTTTCCACAGCGGAAAAAATATTTTTAAACACATGTTGTTGCTCAAAATGACATAATTTATTTGAAGTTGTATTTAGTTAGCCCACTAGAATCACAATTCCAGCAGCAGAAAATGAAAGTTAATAGATGACTGCAATAGAAGCTCATTCCATCGTCCACCCATGGCATTTCTACAGAACAAAGTAGAAAACTAAATTTACCAGGAAAATTATCATGCAAATTAAGAACCGAAAAATTTGGTTGAAGATTTTCTCCTAAATCATCTTGTCTGCCCTCGGCAACAAGCATCGGCGACTTGAAAAATTCGGAGATCTTCTTAGACTAACTCAGGGATTAGAATTTATTTACCTGCCAAAATTCAACTTGCACCTATAAAACTTATCAATGTGAAAATAATTATATTTCTAAATTTAACTTGCAATTGAATTTCACAAGAAGAAATTGTAGCATTTGTGTTTATATCAGCAACAAAATACAATAAACCAACTGCAGGTAGAGTTTTGAATTGCATAACAGTTAGTTTAAGGCCTTGTTTCAATATTTTTGCCCAAATGTTTTCACAAAAGATGGAGCGTGGACCATCTAGCATGGACTGTAGAAAACTAGGAATCTATGCGCAGAATTTGTTCTCACACAGAATATCTTACGACAGGATGAGAAGCATGTGTGCGGGACAGAACACTAGATAATTTGCAAAAAACATGTCACGGTAATCCTATCTACGACACAGGATTAGCACGATAATCCTATCTACTACGGTAATCGTATATGATATTCTGCTTGTTCCTCCCGTAGTTAGTTAGTTAGTCAGTTACTTAGTTACTTAGTCCGTCCGTTACATTCTCATCCGAGTTTGCTGTATCATGGATACCGAATGCGGAGTATTACATTTAAAAGATCGCCTTTACATGCATTGATATGTTTAACATTTCATTTCAACTTCTCCTAATTGTTAAGAAATGTAATTAGAAAACCGTACCTTTTCTTCATGTTCAAGTGATAATTGCAACTATTACCGGCTTAACAACCCTGCAATGGAGTGAAGATTGGAAGCTACTCGCGACAGAATAAGACTCTACCGGCAACGAATAAAGAATGAACAACGGCAGGAAATCCTTGAAAGAGACAGGCATAGTCAGCAAGTGAGGCGAGCTGCAATGAACCATGTACAACGTGAAGAGTACCTTCAGCGAGACAGTCGAAGAAAACAAATCATGCTTGGAAATATGGACGAGGAGCAGCAAGCACAGTACCGCGAGCAGCAGAGGAATTTTTCACAGCAAAGAACGCAAAATATGAACGAGGAGCAACCATCGCTGTATCGCAAGCAACAAAGGAATTTATCCCAGCAAATAAGGTAAAACATTGATGAGGAACAGCGGGCACAGTACCGAGAGTACCAGAGCAATATATTTCGGCAAATAAGGCAGAATATGGACGAGGAGCGGCAAAGGGTTAGGTTACCATAGGTTAGATAATGTTGGTGAAATTTATTCACGGGTCCACTTTTTTTATGTTTGACATATCATCAGGATAGCTTTAGTTAGGATGCGATAAGTCTTTATTTGTTTGGTTAGGATATGTTAGATTTGAATATGTTATGTTAGAATTTTTTCACGAGTCCACCTAGCGTAGCAATGACATTGGTTAAGTTATATTAGGGTAGGTCAAGATATGTTAGGCTATGATAGGTTAAAGATAAGTTAGGTTACGATAGGTTGGGTAATGTTGACCGATTTTTTTCACGGGACCACGGTTTTTTATGTTTGACATATTATCGGGATAGGTTCGGTTAGGATAGGTCCGGTTAGGATATGATAGGTTGGGAAATGATTGGTTAGTACTGGTTTGGTCAGAGGTTCCCAAACTTTACCATGCCAAGGACCC
>JACJUY010005797.1:42190-56663 GCA_014220935.1 Platorchestia sp. MABIK
GCGCCATCTAGTGGGAGGTTTAGTTATCGAATATTTCACCAACGGGGCTAACTCCCGAGTTAAGCCGCGATTTTCTTGAAAAGAAAATGGGAAATCGTAGAAAACGACATTTTTGGTGGTTTTTCTAAATGCTTATTCTCTGACAGTTTTTGAGCTACAGTAATGATTTTGGTATCATTGGATGCAAAATAACGTGTACATTCCAAAAAATTAAATGCTTTTCCTCAATTTTCCAATTTTAATTGAAAGAAATGAAAAAATTGAAAATTAGATTTTTTCGAAAAAATACAAATTCATGACGTCATAACTTTGGAACCAAAATGAATTTTGAAAAATCTAATTAATTTTTTGGGAAGCCCTTGTGTTTTCACATCCAATGATATTAAAATCATCACTGTAACTCAAAAACTGTAGGAGAAGAAGCATTTTTAATCTTAAAAATCACTTTCATGAAATAAGTAAGTTTTCAAGACGTTTTCCATAATAACTTCGAAGTTTACAAAGCTAGAGCAATGCAGTTTGTTGCATTTGAAAGTTAAATGTGTGCTCTAAAAATTCATTAGGAGGGATTTTCCAAATTCTTTATGTCAAACTTTCCGTCGACTTTTTTACCCTAAAATTATAACTTTTACCCTAGCTCTTGCCAAAAAATTATATAAATTCGGAATGAAATATATTCAAAAAAGTCCTGCGGTGAATTTTTAGAGCACACATTTTAATTTCAAATGCAACAAACCGCATTGCTCTAGCTTTGTAAATTTCGGAGGTATTATGAAAAATATTTATATAAATGTTTTTTTTATTATATGGAATAATTAATTTTCCATGCCCCAATGAAAAAATTTCATAGATGATAAGTTGTTACAAATGTAGAGATCTAGTAGTCTGCAAATTTTCATAGACGCACGTCCAATAGAAAAAAGTTTCCAGTTTTTGGAAATGGTTCCCTTAACAAAGGTTAGGTTATGTAGATGGTATTTTTTCACGGGTCCACGGTTGCTTTATGTTTGAAATATTATCAGGATAGGTTCGGTTACTATAGGTTAGGGTAGGATTGGTTAGAACATGTTAAGTGAGGGTAGGTTATGTTAGAATATGTTATGTTAGAATTTTGTATGTAAGAAATGGTAAGGTAATGTTATGTTTAGTTAGGATAGATTAGATAATGTTGACGGAATTTTATCATGGGTCCACGGTTTTTTGTGTTTGACATATTATTAGGAACGGTTCGGATAGGATAGGTTAGAATATGTTGTGATGGGTCAGGTTAGAAAAGTTTTGTTTGAATTGGTAAGGCAATGATGACCGAATACACCTAGCGTAACAATGGCACTGTCCGTGGAATTTCCACGGGTCTTGCTAGTCAAAAATTTTGCTGGTATAAGTTGGAGTTGAAAGATTAGGAATTCTATGATCGAAATTCTCAAACTTTGTTGCATTCATGCTGAATTTTTCGATTGAAATGAATCCATTACCGGATGTTGAAAAAATTTAACGGCCAAACTTTGTTTAAAACCGGCTGAGCTCAACACGTTTTTCAAGAAAAATACAGTCTCCCAGCCTTGACTTGCGTTGCTGACTTCCAAACACAAAAGCACGACCCTTGATACTCAAAACAAATTAATAATAATAGAAATATTGGAAATTCGACAAACAAGTATATTGTGCTCACCCAGAGCTTGTGAGTCACAATACATTTATTTTCAATACCCTTATTTTAAACTCTAGGTTTTACATTATAGGTGTAGATGAAATCGACTTGATAACAACATTAATAATTTGTTTATAACTGAAATTATTTAACATAATCAATGAGTGCATATCTGTATTTATCTATATCTATTTAAACATATTCATGACGTTTCAGAACAAGAAGTATGGAATTGCACACCCACTAGAAAATGGCCAAATAAGCAGTTTTTCTGGTATGAAATTTTTCGAAAAAATTCGGGTTTTTGAGATATTGGCTGTTCATTGTTTTAAAGAATGAAATTTAATAACACAATTACTCGCAATATTTATATTGAATTTACTTTCTTTAAAAATTCTCTAAAATGTGTTCCATCTACATCAATGCACTTTTCAAATCTTAGCCTTAGAATTTGTGGACCGGTTCATATTACAGGCTTCGTTGTTTCTTTGAAATTGAACAGTGCCAATACGGCAAACAAGAAGCAACCTGGTAGCACGATCTGGAACATTCAAAAAACCTTCTTGCTGAAACTTTATTACCAAAAAGCACTAAAATTAAATTTGATTAGTGCAAACTCTCACAGAATAGAAGTTTTTTAACGTAAATTCAAAATAAAAATTACAAGTAGTTGTGTAATTAAATTTCAACCTTTAAAACAATAAACATTTAACATCTCAAAAACACGATTTTTTAAGAAAATATCGTAAAAGAAAAAGTGTTTAATTGTTGTTTTCTACTTGGTGTGCAACTTTGCACCTCTTGTTCTGAAACACTTTGTATATTGGTAAACTTGTGCAATTAAATAGCATTGACGATTGTGAAACGAATTACTGAACTGAGTTACAAACAAATCATTACCGTTCACCGAGTCAATTTCACCTGTTTACCTCTCCCACTGACCACTTTGAATGACCGTTTCCAGTAACCATTTCCAGTAACCACTTTCAGTAACCACTTCCAGTAACCACTTCCAGTAACCGCTTCCAGCAACCACTTCCCGTAACCATTTCCAGCAACCCCTTCCACTAACCTCTTCCAGTAACCTCATCCAGTAACCGCTTCCAGTCACCATTTCCAGTAACCATTTGCCGTTATTAACTCCAGTAACCACTTACAGTAACCGTTTCCTCTAACCACTTCCAGCAACCATTTCCAGTAAATATTTCCAGTAACCGCTTCCAGTGACTACTTCCAGTGACCAGTCACTCCGGACACCGTGCCGAGTGAACATTTACACTGCTGGAACTCTGCTTGGAGAAGCGTCTCGGTCCCCTTGGGTGCTTTGTAAGTCCTCTTCCTACTCTTGGAGAGTAATTATTTAATTGACGAGTGTGGTAAGTGATTTTTGTTAGGGTCACGGTTGGGAGCGTGTTCCGATAACTATTTTTCTTATTTTTTCTCAATTCTGTTGTCATTTTTGTGTATTTTGGTGATCTTGGTGAACTCATTTGCGTGTGACTGGTGTGTTCGCTGTTATGCCCTCCCTGAGAGGAGGAGGATGGGCGGGGGGCGGTCGTTACGCGCAGGGAGGCCGCCCGCCCCGTGCTCCTCTCATTCCAAATCCGCCTACTCCTTCCGTACGTCCAAGGACAGCTTCAGCATCTACCAGGTCTGCTCAGGCTTCTGCGCCTCAGACTGTTTTCCAACCTTTAGATCAGTTACCAGCTATTTCTAACTTTCGTCCATCAAAGACTCAAACATACCGGATCCAACTGAAGACCATTGACATCAACAAACCTACCGACAAGGGAATTTTATTCGAAACAACGTTTAAAAAACTAAATGCACCTCTGATTCGACTTACCACCACCAAGAATGGCTACTACGCAATCACTGACGACATCAATTCAACAGACAAACTAACATCCATCAAAGTAAACCAGGCATTTCAAAACATCAACCTGACTCCGGTTATCCCCCCAGATCTACGGGCAAAAAGAACTGTGTTTGTTAGACAAATTGACTCAGACATCGGAACCAGACTCGTAGACGAAATAAAGGAAGAAATAGAAAATCAAAACAGTTGGATTAGAGTAACAGACATTATCAAAATCAAAAACTACACTCACCTGATCAAAATAGTAACAACTGACACCCTAACCGCTCAACGAATTCTATGATTTGGCTTTTATATGTTCCACACAAAAAATAACCCCATATCAATGTGAAGAGGAACAGTACACCCGTATCCTTATCTGCTACAAATGTAACAAGTTTTAAGATCATCCGACTAACCAATGCAACCAGCAATCCATAGTTTGTTCAGAATGCTCAGCACAGGACCACACTTACCAAAACTGCACGAGTACTTTGAAACAATGCATTAACCGTCACGGCCCACATAGGACACTTGCAGCAGGATGTCCCAACAGAAAAAATACTATCAAGCAAAAACAGGAAGATGAACAAGAAAAACAACAACAGCATAATCAAAACACGTTTGCAGAAATAGCTAAGCAGGCAATAAAGCAGACCAATCCGCCCCAACACTCTCTGACACTCACCGACAGAACGTATATTAAACTAACAGCTCTCATATTAGAAGCTCACATAGCCGCCCTAGATCGAAAAAATGAATTGGGGGAAATACCATCTAAATCACTCAAAGACAACTTTGACATCGATATTACGTTTCCTGATCGAGATTCAACAGCCATACTTAATTTCTATTATGATAACGCAGATAAAGAAATCTCCGAACCAACACAACCAGCTACAATAGTTCAGCCCACAATGGAAACTTCCATGGACACCCACACCGAAGACGCAGACCCAGAAATCAAACTAAGACAAAAAAGAAGAATCAGCCACGAGATGGAAAACTCAACAATATCAATCGACGGCAAACACCACGTTCCAATAAAATTCTACCGTAACCTTCAAGATAGATCACCCATCCCAGAAGATCCAGACGAGGAATGGTACATAGGAGAACTTAGTAAAGAGAAAGACAAAGGACTCAAATTCTCAGTTCAGGAAATGAACTCTGAAGCACTACTAGAATACATATTTTCCAAAAGAATAAAATTCCTAAGAACAAAAATCAACATATAACCTCATGACCAATTCATAGCACTTCCAAGACACCAATCACTAATTACAGCAGCAAAAAAACCTAAAAAGGGAGCTTCCACTAAATGAATCTACAAAAGTTAATAATATTACAACACAATGTACAATCTTAGAAAACAAATAAAATCGCCCTGACAAATATATACAATCAAAAAGATCCAGACGTCATACTCATAAAGCGCCACAGTGTAATAGGAGACAACCATATTAAAATATTCAATTACAACACCTTTTACACAAATAAGAACAATGAAATACATGTAGGAGCTGCCACTGCAATAAAGAAAAACGTTCTGTTCAAACTACACGACAACTTTTACTCAGACATGCTGGCAGTAACCATTGAATCACTCCAAGGTCCAGTAACAATAGGCACAACATACACCCCACCGAGAACAGATTATCTCTATTTCGCAGACTTCCATACACTTTTCAATAGACAAAACCCGGTCTACTTCATAGGTGATATAAACGCAGCACACACAGCCCTAGGACACACGTACAGCAACAACAGAGGAAAACACTTGTACTATTTAATCAAAAGACAGAAATGCAATCATACTTGGCCATATTTTCCCACATTGATAACTCATAGAAATTCTACATCACCGGATATCGCATTACAAAACCCACAAGCCTTTCATAACATATATTTTCAACCTGGACCGATTACACCATCTGATCACATTCCTATTATAGCTACCATTACAGCAAACCCAATTCAAATCCCAATTAAACCAAGGAAACAATTTCACAGAGCAGATTGGAATAAATATAGACAACAATTAACTGGAGTAACTCCACTCCTGCAAGACGAGCCATCATTAGAAGAAGTGGATGAGCATCTAAATAAATGGACCAAACACATTCAGGAAGCTTCACAAATTGCAATACCAACAATAACCCACAGAACAATTCCTGGCATTAAACCCACCCAAGAAACCTTACGCATCCGAGTAAGAAATCAGCACATAATAGAGTACATACGCAACAATGGTCCATCTAGAGAATTACACAGAACTCTCTTAAATCTTAGGAGGGAATTGCAAACCATCTACAGAAATAACTACTCGCAGGTATGAAACTCACTAAATCAAAGATTAAACGAACAAAACGATCCTAAATTATAATGGAACTCGATAAAATGGATGATAGGCTCAAATGACAAGCAAAAAATACCGTACCTACAGCACAATGGCCAATAATTACATACACTCGATGAAAAAGAACCCATCTTCAGGCAACACTGGAAGAACATTTTCTCATTACACGAAGAAGAAGATTTTGACACCGACCATATAAATGAAATAATCGAGAACATGAACAACATAGCGAACCAAATTACACCATTTCACATCATACATACATACATATACCAGGCCTCTCATCCCTATGGGAGGGTAGCAGACAGCAGGCCGCAATCAACACCCTTAGTCACTAGGATGCGAGAGAGGCAACACTGGCCGCACCAGAACTGCCAGAATCAGCAGCAGCCCAGCACAACCACCTTCCACAGTCAGGCCCGACAGCCATAGCTGGTTTACCCCAACCGCTTCATTGAGAGCAGCCCCTCCCCCCGCACAGGACAGGTCAACCCCATCACACGCGGGCAAGCTCCCAGTACAGCGTCAAAAATAAAATTACCTTCTTATGCACTGCCCCCACTCACTTCTGTCCGCAGTCATCCCTCTCGCCACATCCACAGTCAGACCCATTTCATACAAAGCACGCTTCCCCCCATCCATCCAACACATCCGTGGTCTACCTCGCACTCTAACACCACTCACTGCCGACATATAAATTTTTTTCACCAGCCGCTCAAAATTCATTCTTTCAACATACCCAAACCATCCAAGCACTCTTTCATCCACTCGCCTGCTCAGCTTTTTGATAACCCTCGTCTGCCCCCTAACCAACTCTTCCTGGTCCCATCTCTTCTTGTCACTCCATACATGCTCCTCAAACACTTCATCTCAAACACATCCATCCTCCTCCTCTCAGCTACTCTCAAACTTCAGGACTCTGCTCCATACAACAAAACTGGCACAATCAAACTTTCATACAGTCCCCTCTTAGCATTCATACTCAAACTCCTGCATTCAAAAACTTTCCTCATTGCACCCAATGTCTTACAGCCTTCACTCACTCGATGTCTCACTTCTACTTCCATACTATCCTTAACAGCCACATCCGACCCGAGGTACCTAAAATGCTCTACCTCTTCTAACACTTCACCATTCATCCTCACATCCAAAGTTCCTAACACTCCACCTCTTGAACATCTCATCACCTCAATTTTATTCACATTTATCCTCAGCTTACGCCTTTCGCACACTCTACCAAACTCTGCAACCAGTAGTCTCCTCAGTTTTTCCTCTGAATCAGCCACAAGCGCTGTATCATCTAAAAAACGACAGCTGACACACTTCCCAATACACACCATTTCGTCCCATCGACTGCGCACCTTTTCCCTACACTTTGGCACTCACTTCCCTCACCACACCATCCATAAACAATTAAACAACCACAGCGACATCACACATCCCTGTCTCACACCTGTCATAACTGGGAACCACTCACTCACCTCATTCCCTACTCTCACACATGCTCTGCTGTCAATGTTGAAACTCTTGATCGCATTCAACAGTCTCCCACTCACTCCATACAAGCTCACAACTTGCCACAGAGCCTCACGGTCCACTCTGTCATACGCCTTCTCTAGGTCCATAAATGCCCAATATACATCTTTACCTTTTGCCAAGTACTTTCCATTTACCTGCCTCACAGCAAACATTTGATCCACACAACCTCTGCCACTTCTAAAACCACATTGTTCTTCAGCCAGCACATGATCCGTCATCACTCTCAATCTTCCAATTATAACTCTCCCATACAGCTTCCCAACGACACTCAGTAGACTTATACCTCTAGAATTACTGCACTCATACCTGTCACCTTTTCCCTTTTACAACGGAACTACACACGCGCTACTTCAATCTAACGGCACTTTTCTAGCCCCAAAACACACATTAAATAAACGTACCAACCATTCTACAACCACATTTCCTCCTTTCTTTAGACATTCAACCGTGCAACCATCCATACCTGGTGCTTTCCAATTTTTCATCACATCCAACGCACCTTTCACTTCTACACTTCTTATTCCACTTCTATTAACTTCACCAAACACAGGCATTCTAGCATCACTTCCAACAGCTACCACTCTCGCAACCCTATCATCTTTCGAGTTTAGCAGTTCCTCAAAATACTCCGCCCATCTCTTCCTCACATCACAACCCTCCACTAGCAGCCTACCATTTGCATCCTTCACTCTCCACCTGTCCTTTCCTAATCCTCTTCACTTCCTTCCAGAAAACCTTCCTTCTCTCCATGAAGTCCCCTCCCAACTTCCTCCCCAACTCCTCATCCGCTGCCCTCTTTGCTCTCCTTACCATTCTTTGCACCTCTTTCTTCTTCTCCTTTTACTCTTCGAAATTTTGCTGGCCACCATTGTGCAGTCACCTTTCGAACGCCCCCCGTTTTCTTCTTACAGCCGCTCCTATTTCTCCATTCCACCATTCTCTCCCCTTTCTAATTCCCCCTCCAACCTTCCCTACCCCACACACTTCCCTTGCACATTTTTCCACCGCATCTTTAAGCAGCTTCCATTCCCCTTCCACTCCACCAACCTCACTTACCTTCACCCTCCCATACTCTACTTTCATCTTCTACTGGTACTCACACTCACGCTCAGAATCATGCAACTTGCTCACTTTTAACACCATCCTTCCACTCCTCCTTTTTGCACCTCCCCACACACCATTTACTCTCAACTTCCCTTCGACCAAGTAATGATCCGATGTCCCATTCAACTCACCACGGAACACATGCACATCGAGCAAACGACCCATCACTCCCCTGCTAACCAAAATATAATCCATCAATACTCTCTCCACTATCACACCTCCATTCGTCATCACAGATGTATACTTGTTCATACTTTTCTTCTCAAACATACTATTCCCAACCACTAACTCACTCTGTACACATAACTCTATCAAGTATTCACCACTCTCATTCACCCAGCTACTCCATACCTGCCAACAACACCATCCACCACATCACCCACTCTCGCATTCAGGTCCCCCATCACCACAACTCTACAACCATTTCCCACTCTTGCACCACACTCGGACAACTTCTCCCAAAACTCCTCTCTCTCCTCCCCACTCCTCTCCGATCCCGGTCCGTACGCGCCCACAAACACCCATGACTCTACCCCCCATTTCACTCGCACCCACATTACTCTTGATTACAACTCACCCCATTCAACTACTTTCTCTCTGATTCTTACACTCAATAATATGGTCACACCCTCTCTTGCACGTCCCCCACTCACCCCAGATACTCTCCCCCCCACACTCCCAAACCTCAACTCACCATTTCCTTTCTACTTTGTCTCACTCAAGGCCAACACATCCAACTTCCGGCTCATCATCACTCTTCCGATCTCCTCCCTCTTACTCTCACTTGCTCTACTTCCACAACCCCTTTCATTCCTCGATCCTAGTATTAAAGTTTGAGTGGTCTTTCGACTTCTCTCACCCTCTTCATTGGCCTGCTGCTTCTCGGGAAAATCACTACAGAGAAGGGGATCCCCAGTGCCCTCGCTCCGTCCACTTCAGTCGCCTCTTACGACTCGCAGCGGACCACGGTGGGAGAATTCTAGAAGCCCCCCCCCCCCACCGGGGGAAAACCATTTCACACTGGAAACATAAATAGATTAGACCCTCTACTGTTCCCACCAATTACCTTAGATGAACTCCTTCAGACTTTAAGATCATTTAAACAGAAATCTCCCGGACCAACAGGTATCACCACACTACAACTAAAGAAACTACCCGAAAACATGCACAGATACCTCCTGTACATATTTAATAACTCCATTTCAGCAGGATATTTTCCTGACAGCTTCAGACATGCGCACATGAAATTAATTCCAAAACCCTTTACGTCACAAAAACAGGTACAAAATTACAGGCCAATATCTCTGCTGGACATATAAAGTAAACTTTTAGACAAAATCTTGAACAATAGACCTACAAATTACCTAATCATCAACAACTTATATAACAGCAAACAACACGGATTCAGGAGGAACAGAGGCACGCACACCGCACTGGCAACATTCATAGAAACACTCTCCATCAACCTAGCCAACAAGCACACAATGGACATAGTACTTCGCGACGTAACAAAAGCCTTTGATAAAGTTTGGCACTTAGGTCTTATTTTCAAACTCTCGTAATCCGGTCTCCACAATCTATTCCTACGCACTCTAGCCGATTATTTAACAGATAGAACAGCAGCAATCAGGATCGATAGCTACATTGGCCCCCCCCTTCACTCTACAAACTGGCGTCCCACAAGGAGCATGTCTCTCACCCACACTATATAGTTACTATACGCACGACATACCGGAACCGCTACCCAATACGGAGTACATATGTTTTCGCTGACGATATCACTCAAATCACTGCAGGACGATACAAACCAAATTACGCAGCCCAACAAACTCAACATGCAATACAACAAATCAACAATTATGAGAACCAATGAAAGATTTCAACAAACGATAAAAAATTTAAAATTATTCCAATCAGTCGACGCACAACTTCAGACATCTTCATAGATAACCAACATTTTCCATACTCCAGCAATGGCAAAATTCTTGGTCTCAACTTTTCAACACATGGTTTTTCATCCCAAATAGCAATTCGACAAGCAATAGGATACAGCAACTTTAAGCAAACTATACAGATTTACGCACCTGTCCCATACAACAAAACGGAAATTATACCTATCTTTCGTCAGATCTACACTTATTTATCCAGCTATCCCACTCCACACAATGTCTCCAACTGCCATTTCCAAGCTACAAAAATTCCAAAACTAAGCACTCCGATTTATCACCAATACAACTCTCATGGACCGCATTTCTTCATTAACACTGCATCATCAAGTCGGCATACCTCCTATTAATCTGTTGCTCCAAAATCATGCCAATAGAATTTGGAATAATTTACAGCTATTTGGCCCAGACCTATTTCAACGGCTAACATTTCCAGAAAATACAGCCAATAGCCAACATTCCCGGTTTAGTTAAGAGCTCCAAACTCTCACCACTGGGACCCCCTCCTGAACCAAGATACCTATAGCTAAATTTCAACAGCAATCAATGGGGATGACCGTAAACGTTTTTACTTACTTATTTACTTTGTTTTTATTTTGGAGTTTTGACGAGCGGATGGAACGGTCTTCCCCCCACGGGCGGGAAGTCAAAACTCCAAACCACAAACTAAACAAACTAAACTTTCAATAAATACTTAATAGTCAACCTCCAAAAATCATTGATCAACCATTCCGTCCTCATGCATCACAAATTCATCACCCTTCAACAAAAAAACAGACACCAACCATACAAGTTTCTTATGTCCATTTCGGGGAGGAGCGTCCCAGGGGAGACCTACGGTGGATACGCCGGTGACATAGGTGATTTGGTGTAAATACTGTGTGAAAAAAATTATAAAAAAGTACGAAAATAAAAGTAATAATGTGTTTATTTGCATCGCTACGTGTACGTGGGTGTGTGTGAATGTGTATATAAAAAATTAAAAGTAAAAAATGAAATAAATCAAAAATAACATAGCAAATACATTACATATCTCTATGTATAACATTCTTAAAGTTGTATAGATGCACTGGGAGGAAAAAAAAAATGTTTTTTTTTTTGTTTGTTTTTTTTTTTTAATTGTATATATACGTGGGTACGTGTGTGAGGGTGTGTGTGTGTGTGTATCTATATAAAAAAAATGTGTGTGTATATGTATGTGTGTGTGTGTACATGTGTAAATAGTAATAATAAATGTAAAATTTCATTATAATGAGCACCATAGCAATCATACATATCTTTATGTAAAATATTCTTAAATTTGTATGCATGTATGTAATGTAACTAAGTTTCAGAGAGTAGGATGATTTTGTATAGGTACAGTAAGAATAATTTCTAAGTATAACTTGGCCTTTAAATGTAATGTAAGGTTGACTATGGAAATACAGTTCTGCCTTACCTAGGAGATTAAGCCATAAACACATCGGCACTTTTGGAACATTTAAAAATTCAGCCATATAAAGCCTTGAAAGGTTCCCTTCTTTCACATTCCAGGGATACCTGATAGTTAAAACTATATCAGCAAGATCACCAAATAATGAAATTTTTCTGCGTCTCTTTCCTCTCCTACTATCCTTTTCCTTTTCACACTCTATTTCTCCCGGCTCATTCTGTGCTAAACTCTATGTTTTCCTCTTTTTCCTATTGGCACCACCCCCTCCAGTGACCACTTCCAGCAACCGCTTCCAGTACAAACTTGTCACGAGACGTCTCTACTGCTAGGACATCTGCGTATTGAGGGCTATAAACCTCAGTTTGATAAGACGGGAAACGAAAAAACAGAGCTGAAAGGCACAGAAGAAGGAACGAAAGGACAGAGGAAAATAGAAACAGTAAGTGTGTGTTCCACGCGTATCTACCCCAGTGCATCTAGAATCAACACAGAATAATGATAACTACAAGCGCATTTCAATTAAATCTTATTCAAGTGTACGAACGAACACGTGTGTTATTTTAAAGCAATTATATCACAAAAGAGACACATTTGAAAGCAATTATGACATAAAAAAAAAACACACGAGGCAGTACAATAAATCATTGCAACACAATCCTAGGAAATTACTAATGGATGAACGGCCTGAAACACGCGGTTAACGATCAACACACTTCACGATGGCACCCGCGTATGATGATACGCCGCACATTATCAACACGGCTTGAACTGTCCCCTTGGATTACACACATATTTTTCCACATCGCACTTTGTAAGCCGTCCCTTCCTCGAAAGATGCGTATAGCACTGTCTCTAACGATGTCCCTTATTTAGCACTTACAAGTACTCGTCCCTTCCTCACACACCGGTAATTTTCATGGCATCTCCATTTCATTGTAAGCAGCACCTTGGAGGCATTTCGCCTTCTCCCGTAGGCGCCATCTTGGAGGCCCTTCGCCCCCCCATCCGGTCGGAATGGGCAAAATCACGATTGCCCTAGCCACGGTGAACCATCTTGCCGTCCTCCCTGAGGACAATGATAGCTTTGGAGAGTATATTGATCTTAAGCTCCCATTCCCTGTAATTTAACGACTGATTAACAACCCTGAAATAATTCGCCCGTCACAAATTTTACTAGAAATTCCCTTTCAATCTGAATACGGCTGAACAACAGCACGTGTTGAAGACCAAATGCAAAATACTAATTATTATAAGAAGCTCAACCTTTATGGACGTCATTGACTTTACAGAATAACGTATTTGACATCTAGCCGGCTTTGCCGCGTAACGTAATAAAAAATAAAGATAAATATGTTTTTCTTTTTTTTTCCCACTGGTAAAATTTCAAAAACTGAAAACTGGAAAAAATCCTGGGTCCCACTCCATTGTTTAAAATACAAACGAAAAATGCCCTATATTGTTTACTCCCTGAATCAACTTCTAACACTCAAAATTGCTTCCGTTCCTCCCCTTTTGATGAGATCCGGGCCTACACCTAGCTTGCCCGCGCTCTGATGTACGTCTTATACCAATGTATTTATAGTGAAAGTGGGCTCCCCTTTCTTACGCTGCGTTTATATGACCAGGTAATATGGTCAAGTAATTTAAAATGCTAAAAAATAGTGCGCATGTTATTCTCTATTTTTTTCTTATGAGACCATAAAAGTTGAAACTTGAGACCATTTCCATTAACCACTTTCAGTAACAGCTTCCAGTAACCACTTCTAGTAACCACTTTCAGTAACAGCTTCCAGTAACCACTTCTAGTAACCACTTTCAGTAACCACTTCCACTGGGTGAGTAAAAAGTGCACGAGTTTGCTTTTGACTTCGTTGAACTTTGTTTCTGACAAAGTTCTTAGTTTTTATCTGAATAGAACACATCACTAGAAAGTGATCTCGAAATATAATTCAAAAATTTCACCGTGTTGAAAACACTTGATTTAGGTTGCAATAGTTTATGATGTGTGTAATGTAAGCTCATTAGGTAGCAGAGCTTCCTAACTTCCTCTCTCACTTTATTTTAGTAATGAGTTATCTCTTGTTCTCTAGGATTTTAACTTGTGGTTTGTGGGTGTATCGATCCTGCAGTTATTTTTGGAAGCCAATCTGCATCTGGTTTTCAAATGGCATCTGGAAGCCAACAGATTTACAGATGGATTGACCGAATGCCTCTTAGATGCACCAACAAATGGGTTTCAAGGCAAACTGACCAAATGAGTTTTACGTAGGTGCACTGACCAAATACTTCCAAGTGTTTTAGCGAAAAGATTTCCGGGAGTAAAGACCAAGTTTTAATTCAGGTGTAGTAATGAAAATATTTCCAGGTGTACTGACAAATTTTTTACAGTTGTATTAGAAAAAGGATTCCTGGGTGTACTGACTGAAAGAGTTCTATGTGCACTGGTCAAATTACTTCCAGGTGCACTAGCAAATGATTTTCAGGTGTTAAAACCAGTGACTTTTCTGGTGTACACACCAAATAACCCAGCTCTCTGTATCGCCCAGCTTCTAAGTTTTGGTGAAACTTTCATAGAGAAACTTTC
>JACJUY010005798.1:0-17996 GCA_014220935.1 Platorchestia sp. MABIK
ACCGTTCTGCATCTGTAGACGTTTTAATTTAGATTATGATTTGTCCAAAAGTTGAATATGCACAGCGCCGTTCTGATTGTTTGCTACATGTATTGCTTCCAGCGAGCAGGATTGCCACTCATTTAAGCAAAGTTAATGTTATTGAATTTTAAGTTTATAGAGATGATGAATTCTATTTTTTATTTACTCGTTAAAATAGTCGAGTTTCGAGCCGAATTGAGGTTAATTTGATTGTTCTGATCGAAAAACTTCTTGTGTCATTGCCGGAAAAACTTGCTGAATCTTGCATGCGTAATAATTTTAATACATGCATCATCTGAAGGAATTAACTGAACCCGCACCCCCACTAACGACAAATGTAGATCTGCATCGCGAGATGAGGTCGTTGTTGCGTAGTGCCTCCGTGAAGCTCCTTTTGTAGTTATCGCCTAATCTAATTGAAGCTCTACGGAATTGCGTACATCAATGCTCACCTGCTCTTCTTCAAAATAATCCTGCCATGATTATTACGCCAATTCTAAGGTTAAAGGGCGCTCATTTGAAGATTATGAATTCGATTTTTAATGATTTCGTTGGGTGAGATCACAATCAATGTTGTAGATATTTTATCGGCGTAAAGTTTATTTAATTGTTCGTACTCAAATCGCTTTCATTTTTAAATGTTAGAGAATCTTTAATATCAATTGTCACATCTCAGAATGATGTATAACTTTAGTTAATTTTTTAATGAATTTTTCCGATTGAATGATTCGAAGATCAAAGTCGAAATTCAAACGTTTCAAATACTAAACCCTGGCTTTCACCTGTCTTGACTGTAACGATGGCTTTTATAGTAAGAGATCATTGCCGACATCCGAGACATTTTAGTTTCTTCGGTTTTGAGACTTGACTATTTATTAAAGGAGTAATGGGTGTGAGGAAGAGAACAGTTAAGGTTGATAATCACCTTCTAAGTATTTTATTTGATTGTGTCGGTGCAATCCAGTGTAAAATAACCGTCTAAACTCTTCACACGAGTCGCTAGTTCTTTGAAAGTTTAAATTCAAACTAGTGAAAAACTAATAGCGAGACGCGTTTATATTCAATACTGCTAGTGATATATTATGAGTAGCTAGCCTCCGCTGCCAGGAATCCGCCTTTCTTGTTCTGAACTAATTTGCGCTATAGCTCTCTCTTGTTATGGTCGTGTGAACTTCTGTTTCGCTGGTGCGAGTGAAATGCACTCAAAGCAGACAATTCTAGTTGAACGGGTCTTGCGTTTCGATATAGTTAGTGACGTAATTATTCGTGCATCGTTAAATAGCACATGAACATTCGTAAGAATTTACGCTCACTAAGCTAATTATGATACGCAGAAAGGAATGCTAAAAATCCAGCTTCAGGGAAACATAAAACCAAACTTATACTTCTAGGAAGTAAATTGAAAGGAATATGGGCAAGATTATAAAAACAACTAGAAAATTATGGTCACAAAATTATTAGCCGATTGCATCGTTTTACAGTATTATAATTTCAAGCAATTGTTTTTTATAGTTTTTAAATGAAACTTGAACCAACTTCTACCTGAATACTTTAGTACAGTGGTTCTTAACCTTTTTTCAATTCCCCACTTCTTTAGTGAGCCAACTTTCCATTTCCCACCACAGCAACTTCCTTTTACTTATCTGTGACATTTCTAACTCAGCAGTGTTGTCACTTTTACTCCAACATGACATACAATACCTCATGATTGTTTTTGTTTTTAAAACCGACTGTAAATGCTTGTGATTTGGTAAATGAGTCAACATTTTGATGCAATGTAATAGATTTTGAAAAACTATTGATTTTTTGTGGATGGAAACAAATGCACGAAATTCCCCACTTGGCAACTCCGCCATTCCCCACCAGTGGGGAATTTACACAGGTTAAGAACCGCTGTTCTAGTACAATAGTTGCGCCATTTAATTCTTGAAGATGCAATTTTCGCCGTTTATTTCTGATAGTATTAAAATCAGGACTAGGTGAAAGCTTTTGCAAGCTGTATGTGAATATCTAAAAATTGTAGAAACGAAGTTTAAGCTAGCAGTAATATGATATGGTTTGTGAAGAGATGTCCGTCGTTGTCTATTTCGGTTCAACCCATTCATATTTAAACGCTATACTACTCGAGCTTTAATGCGGAAACCTTGTTTTTCAAGTTCATGATCATGTTTTTAAAACCCTGGGACTCATCTCAATAATATCGAGACACTCTTGTCATGTTCCTTGTGGTATATTTTTTCTTGCTTCAACGCTCAAAGACTCGTACAAAGTTAATTAAATTTTGCTGTCACAGATTGTATCCTGAATTTAAAAATACCAAACGTTTTGACATTGTGCCAGAACTATTACTTGTCTACTGCAAGTTGATTCAAGAAGCTTTTTCATTTTATTGAATCGTTAATATTAGAATGTCAATAGTATTTCTTTCACTGTGTTACAATTTTTGCTGAAACTCCAGAGAATATTCCACTGAACGAAAATCATAGAATGCTTTTCGCTCGATTTGAAAATGTAAATTTCTAAGAATACTGGAACTAATACCTCCAATGGTTTACTACGGTGCCTTTTAAATATTTTCATATTTTCTGACATACTTAATTCCTTAAATATAATCTATCCTAAAAATTTGGTTCAGTACTATTCTTGCACTTAAAATGTAGAAAAAGCGTGACATGCTAAAATTAAATTCTGAAATTTTTGTTGCTGATTATGAGGACGGGAAGGAAGGTTGGAGATATACCACCGATGGGCGTCAGCACGCTCGTGTTGACAGCGTGGATAGGTTTCCGCTCTCCTAATATATTAAAACAGTTTTCATTCATTCACAGATGGTTATCGTGAACGTACGAGAATATTAGGCAATGAGGTGGTGTTGTCCTCGCTCGTAAGCGTATACTTGGCATTTAGCTTGGCTGGTATTCGTAGTCGTGGTCGATAGCAGTGAAGGCGATCCAGTGAACGTAATTCCATCCAGAAAGCTCAAGCAGGCAAAATTCTTAACCGTCTCATGCGGTTGGGTGTTATTACCGCCGGTCTTGTGTAGCGTGGTTCGGTGGGGGATCAGCGCTCCTCAGAGTTAGTCACTAATTGCTAGAGTTCGTCATGGGCTTAGTTTATTAGGAGTTATTCTTCGTAGCCCCTCTTTTCCTTTTCATATGATAAATCTCATGCACTAGTCTCGCCGATCATTTCTTGAGCGTCTCTTCACCATAGTGTTATAGGGTAATTTATTTTGTAGGTCGGAATAAGTTCATCTTCGGTTTTCTTTATATTTGGTGAGATCATTTCAACCACTTGATACAATATCCCAACTCCATTTTTCTGGTCGTACGGCGAAATTTAATGAAATAGGACATTTTGGTCGTTTTTGAACTATTTCAAAATTGCGTCAGCATGAGCTCACTACGCCGTAGCTTTGTTTTCATTCATTCTTTGTCATTCAACGAAGCGAAGTTTGAATTCATTTTTCACTGACCCAAGTTCTGAATTTTTCATTTTCTAACATCCGTTAAATAGAAATGCACTCTCTGATCTTTCATAGGACACCGATGCTCCTCGTGACCTACAGGGGAATGTATTGTCTGATCGCGCGAAATCAAAATCTTCGGTTGAATCACCATTTGGGAAGCCGCCTTTTGACGGCCCTCCTCAAAGCATGAGGCATGACTTGCCTGGCATTGGACCGCCTGCTGATGTTCCCATAGCTAATTATGGGCATCCTCTGCCCCCCATTCACCCGATGGACTGCGGACCCGTTGGTCACGAAATACCTCCCGTTATTGATTTTAATGGTCCAGCTAGTTCTTTGATTGGGGCAAGACTGGAGCCCATGCTGCCGCCCGCTCCTCCTGCTCTGCCGCCTGCACCCTTCTCTGAGCCTGTCCACGAGACATACGGTCTCTCTCCTGACTACCTCGCCAATTTGAACGTCGAGCTACCGCTTGTGCCCAAAGTACTCATAAGCAACGTAAGTGATCTTATTGAAGTAAGAGTAGAAACTTAACTTGTACACCTATCTTTTAAGTCAATAATCTTATCACGGTTAGTTAAAATACCTGACCACCTTTTTCCCCACACTTCGTCCTAGCTGGCAGATGAAATAGTTCATGCGTATTTAGGCAAATTTCTCCGAACGGCTTGAGAATTTTCTGCTATTTTTAAATTGGTTTCTATTATTGGACGTTGACGTGAATTAGTACGTACCGTTCGTTGGGCGCTTTTGGCTGCGGTATAAAAGTAACAAGCAAATTTTCATGAATTATGACACCTGGCGTCAAAAACGTTTGATGAAAATTGAATTATACCTTTCTTCGCTGTTGATTTCAATTGCTGTTTACACGCACTGATGTAATTTGCTTGAATTCAATGTAAACCGATGTTGTAAGGAGTAGCTAGCATTTCCAGACTGTAGAACAGGTGCTCCATTTCTCCGTTCACCTGAGGAAAAGTGAAATGCAACCGTCCACAAGGTCCACATCGTCGTTGGAGCAGCTTTGTTGTTTCATTGGTAAAAAATTTTTTTTTGGGCAGCAAGTTGCTTGAAAATTCAGCACTTTCCTATGTATAATTTGTATTGAACTTTCAATAACGAGTTATCTCTTGGAGGTGAATCAAAATAGAAGTCGATTACTGCATTGACAAATGTTGAGCGACCTTCGTTTGGCGTACTATCAACTACTTCACTACGCGTTGGATGAAAGTTTCAGGTTTCGAACATGCTGTTCGTTGTGATTAGTCGACTGCAGAGCTTATCACAGTTGAATGGTCCAACACTGTGTTATTTAATTATTTAATTTCGGAATAGTTTCTCGACGTTTTCATGACAATTAGGCGGCGATACGCTTGTATTTCATTTGGTAAATGTGAAGTAAATTTGTGAAATCTGCACTCAAATTTAGCAATCATAGATAGCGCCTTTAAGCAAGCTATCCTTTGTTGTTATCTATGTTGAGATTTCAATTTTGTGATATGTTATAATGTATCTTCGTAGATTCAAAAAACTTGTTATGCTGGGTTGATAGGCGCGGTTGTATTGGTAGTACCTATACACATGGAAAAGGTATGGATGTTACATTTTGTATGGAACCTCAGGGATAATTTTTAAACCTATTCTGTTGTGGAAGCTCATTTTTGCTCGCAGCCCTGCCCTGCCAAGGCGAAAACATTTTTAACATTTCCAAAACGATTTCACAGGTTGATCCTCGTGCTTCTGAGAATGACGTAGGCGACCTCCTGAGTGTGGCAGGCACGGTTGTTACCGTACAGATCAACAGGCACCTGCAGCAGGCCATAGTAGGTGAGTGAGGGGCCGTGGGCAGGATACGGCGTTGAATGTTATTTATTTTTTTTTTCTTGTGCAAACAGCAGTTTAGCTGGCTATGATGTTCTACACTTTGTTGTCGAATATTTGAGGAAAGTACCCTGGTCTCTAATAGGCTTCTAATACTTTTGTTGCAGAAATGGCGCACCCTGTGGAAGCAGTGGAAGCAATTTCACGTCTCAATCATCATCCGCTTCATGAACAACGCATAGCTGTTCGCCTTTGTCGCCGAAGAGATTTTGAAATTGTAAATGGATTACCAGTTACTGATGACATTCAGCTGGCACCAGATGTTGGTCCTAATCCTGGGATGCCTTATGCTTATGGGCAAACTCCGCCTAATCATTTGGCGAATCCTATGCTGCCGATGCAAGAGCGCCCGCTTCCTCCGCCTGGAGGACATAATTTTCGTGGCCCAACCGATGTTCCCTTTAATGCCGTTCAGTCTGATGACCTCAGATCCAGTCTTTCCCGACCTGGTTTCCCAGGACGTAGATATCCTTCTCCACCAGCAGTTGCTCGCGGCGACGTTCCCAGGGATTCTTCCTCCATTTTGAACAAAAAACTAGACCCTCCTATTGAAGAGAACTCTGGCTTTGGGAGGGGAGGAAACACCGCTAGTAGTCGAGGTCGTGGGAATTTAGCTGGTACGCCATTTTGGCACAGCAGAGGAGGTCTTGGTTTCTCTGCCATGAGTAGAGGAAATCCAGTCAAACCGCTGGCGGGCTCATCTGATGACAAACCTGTTGGTCAAGCTTCGACGGCAGGCAGAGGTGCTGCAAATGCCCCTTCGACTAGAGGAACGAGCAGTATCTCAGGCGGTAGAGGACAACCTCCTTTTGGTAGGGGAGGAAATAATGCTCCAGCTGGCGCATCAAAAACTCCAGTCGATTCTAAAATCAATTTGCAAGCTGGCAGAGGAGTTGCGAACAGTGCTGCAGCTGGCAGAGGAGTTGCAAACTGCGCTGCAGCTGGCAGAGGAGTTGCAAACAGAGCTGCAGCTGGCAGAGGAGTTGCAAACAGCGCTGCAGCTGGCAGAGGAGTTGCGAACAGCGCTGCAGCTGGCAGAGGAGTTGCGAACAGCGCTGCAGCTGGCAGAGGAGTTGCGAACAGCGCTGCAGCTGGCAGAGGAGTTGCGAACAACGCTGCAGCTGGCAGAGGAGTTGCGAACAGCGCTGCAGGTGGCAGAGGAGTTGCGAACAGCGCTGCAGCTGGCAGAGGAGTTGCGAACAGCGCTGCAGCTGGCAGAGGAGTTGCGAACAGCGCTGCAGCTGGCAGAGGAGTTGCTGTCACCGCTCCAGCTGGCAGAGGAGCCGTTATCACCGCTCCAGCTGGCAGAGAAGCTGAAGTCACCGCTCCAGCTGGTAGAGGAGCTGAAGTCACCGCTCCAGCTGGCAGAGGAGCTGCTGTCACTGCTCCAGCTGGCAGAGGAGCCGCTGTCACCGCTCCAGCTGGGAGAGGAGCCGCTGTCACCGCTCCAGCTGGGAGAGGAGCCGCTGTCACCGCTCCAGCTGGCAGAGGAGCTGCTGTTACAGCTCCAGCTGGCAAAGGAGCTGCTGTCACTGTTCCAGCTGGCAAAGGAGCTGCTGTCACTGTTCCAGCTGGCAAAGGAGCTGCTGTCACTGCTCCAGCTGGCAGAGGAGCCGCTGTTACCGCTCCAGCTGGGAGAGGAGCCGCTGTCACCGCTCCAGCTGGCAGAGGAGCTGCTGTCACAGCTCCAGCTGGCAAAGGAGCTGCTGTCACTGCTCCAGCTGGCAAAGGAGCTGCTGTCACTGCTCCAGCTGGCAAAGGAGCTGCTGTCACTGCTCCAGCTGTCAGAGGAGCCGCTGTAACCGCTCCAGCTGGCAGAGGAGCCGCTGCCACCTCTCCAGCTGGCAGAGGAGCCGCTGTCACCTCTCCAGCTGGCAGAGGAGCCGCTGTCACCTCTCCAGCTGGCAGAGGAGCCGCTGTCACCTCTCCAGCTGGCAGAGGGGCCGCTGTCACCTCTCCAGCTGTCAGAGGAGCCGCTGTCACCGCTCTAGCTGGTAGAGGAGCCGCTGTCACTTCTCCAGCCGGCAGAGGAGCCGCTGTCACTTCTCCAGCCGGCAGAGGAGCCGCTGTCACCGCTCCAGCTGGCAGAGGAGCCGTTAACTCTGCCGCGGCTGGCAGAGGAGCCGCCAACAGCTCGCCAGCTGGCAGAGGAGCCGCCAACAGCTCGTCAGCTGGCAGAGGAGCAGTAGCCTCAAGCAATTTTGCTGGTGTTGGTAAAGGAACAGCTAACAATGTCTCAGCTACTGTTGGAAGTAGAAGCAATTCTGTGTTTGGCGGTGATGTAAACGGTGGATCTGCTGGTAAAGAACCTACAAGTTCTGCCTTTTTAAACAAAGTCAGGGAAAATTCTATCCATCGAAACTCAGTGACCAATGCTCCTGCTAACAGCAGTTCAAAAGATGGTGTTGATACTGCTGGAGCAAATGCAACTCCCACAGAAAAAGGAATTGCACTTGATTCTGCGAGGAAACCTGCTGCGGTTACTTCTTTCTCTAGTTTAAGCACAGCATCATATCTTACTAGTAAAGATGGCCCTGTTAGTTCAACCCGCACTGAAATTGAATCAAACCCTAGTAGAGAAACATCCGCTGCTGCTTTAACCGGTACTGGAGCTGCCATTGCAGCGCTAGCGAATAGAGGAACAATGCCAAGCTCTGTTGATGCTGCGATGGGAATGAATAGTACTAGTATTGGCGTATCAAACTACAGTTCTTTTGGTGGAAAATCGAGCCCCAATGATTCGGCGCGTGAGAGGACAAATGTTCCATTTGGTGGTAGAACAGCAAACTCTTTAGTTAATAAAGAATCCACTGAAAGTGTTGTTAGTAGTGGACAAGCGAAGAACGTGGCTAGAGAATTATCAAATGCTAGTTCAGGAAGCTTATCCAACTTTGATTCTCCTTACATGAAGGCTAGAAGCAACGACTCATTGAAAGAACGAGGCAGTACTGGTCCTGGATTTGCAGGAAGTGCAAGTAGCTCAAGAATCTCCTGCCAAACTGAGAGAAATAATTCATTTCATAGAACCGCAAATTTCACCTCTGGCGGAGACAAGATAAATGTTTCCAACGATGGTTCTAGAGATGTTAAAATTCCTGTCATTGGCAAAGAAATCGGTTCTGTTGTCCCTTCAGACAAAGACAAAGCGTATACGGAAATGAGGCCAGTTAAGAGTAAAACTCCCTTTCAAAGTTATGGCGGCAGGGATATGGTAGAGCGAGATTCTCAGGTGCATAGATCGGATGATCTAAGTGCCAACTACGGAAGTCAAATTTCTGGCATTTCTCCAATCACTGTAGTAATGGATGCGGCTGCCGAAAGGAAACCGTTCGCCAAACATTCCGAACACCGTGGTATTGCGGCAGCTGGTAACGTGTCTGCAAATTTCAACCCTGTCCGGAACTTTCCGCCGGATATTGGCTCAAATGCTGTCTCCAATTCTTCGTTTTCGCCTGGTGGTGTTTGGAGAAGTGGTTCAGCGGTAGTACCGAAGCAAATCGATGCTGTAAAAAGTGTACGCCCTCACTCTAAGGAAAGAAATATTGAGAAGGATGAAGATAAGTGGACTGTTTCTGGGACTAAGCGTGATCTTGCCGATAATCAGAGCGATCCAAGTCAGTCAGGCCCCATCTCCAAACGTATGCGGAATGATCGTCCCTCACATCTCTCATCTGATGCAGGTCACGCTGTAGAACAATTATCTCTTGGAGATAGAAGTGACAAAAATCCATACCTCAGAGATGCAAATCGTTTGAACGCTACGAGTAGGTTTGAACAAAATACTTCCCTTAATTCACAGATAACTAACGTATCTGATCAAACATACCGCATTCCATCGGTTTGGGAAGGTCAGTCTAGTACTCGGGACAAAACTGATAAAACTGATAGCTCTAATTTAAGAAATTCTGAGCTAACGGATCGTGCAAAATCACAGAACCTTCGTTTCAGCGATGATGCTAATCGTGAACCTAAGTTCGATCGTGTCCAAACTTCGTTGTTTGATAGCAGAAATATTGGTAATGTTCCTTTGACTGTTGATTACGGACACAAGTCTGGTGTGAAAAATGTTCAAATGACTAGTAACAAGGTGCAGTACAGCCCTGCACGTGATGATAATCCGTATCTACGTGGGGACTCGCCTGTACGCCACGCCAGCAGTAACAAATCGCGATCTACAAATTGGCCGAACAGACTCAATCGTGATGATGAATCTAACAGAAAGGTTGGCAATGCTCCACTGCATAACCGTGAACGGGAACCCGTTGAAAGGTCTTGGAGCGGCACACGTGAAGCTTATCCTAAAGCAATTACGAAGGACTGGCAACATGGTTCTACTCCTCGTGATCTCACGTATGGAAGACAAGCTGGTAGTTACAGTGAATCCTCCAGATTCAATGATTTTCCTTCGTCTGCCAGAATGGACTACCCGCCTTCTGATTTTTACGGACGAAGTTCGGATATGCGAGCAAGTCACCTGCCGCCTCCAAGTTCTGGTGGCCCTCTTCGCTCCTCTTATCCTGATGTGCACGGTCCACTGATTGGAGCAAGCTTGGGAAGGTCATCATTGTTCGCCCCTTCTCAATCTGCTAAGCTTGTCATCAATAACGTGAGTTGGTTACGTGGTGAACATTCGACATTGACTAAGTTTGCTTTCAAGTATTTCAATCTCCATGCTTTAAGCTTGAACAGATGTTTTTCTTCTTCTGTTGTATGGTTTGATTTTTATCATACAATTTTTGTTGCGTATTTTAAACCTACTTGATGTGTTGCAATTTTACTTAGTTGATTGAAGAGAAATTTTAATCAATAATCTTCCAATTTAGCGTTGTTCTTAATTATTTGCGCTAAAAAGGGTTAGATTATTTTTTTGTTAAATCCTCTCAAGGGGATACAACTATTGTATTTGTGGGAATTAGCGCTCCCCGGGAGATCATATGAGGTCAAGACCTAAAGGTTTGGTAGGCCTTCCTATTTATAAGCTAGAATAGGTCATTTGTTTTGTTACGGACCATCTTTTTCAGTTCACTGCTGACCTGTTTTTCAGCACATACTAATTCTTCTTCTACTTATATCTTGTTTCATGAACTTTTTTCTCAATTTACTGTTTCTACACAGCTTGTGCATAGATTCCGTGTTCCTTTAACTCCATCCTTCCTCTCTTTGGAACGCCTTAATTGCGGTTATAGAGACTCCAGGGGGCCGTCTCAGCACCGTCTACCCTCACTATTCAAAATATCAATTAACTGTTTTTTAACTCATATTATAGAAGATTTTCTTTTGAATCGATCGATGTCTTTGGCTGGGATGTGTGTGCGTCCGTTCATGAGCTACAGAGGAGGAAATGCAACCACTTGCTTACCCATAAAGCGGACGAACGGTAGAGGCCTCCTCTTCCCTCGCTCACTATGACGCAGTATTGAACGTTCGCATGCGGCAGCAGGACAGCTTACAAATGGCTTTGCTCGAAATGCTTTCGTACAAAAACGAAACATTCTAACACACAGTGAACGAATTCTGATGATGTAACTGAGTGTGCTTGGATGGGGGCTACTTTGAGTCACGAGTTAATTTTGTCTCTCTTGGAAAGTTACGCTTATCGTCGTTTGAAATGCATCTCCTCCCACAGTTTTGTGGGTACAAGAATGACAAATATTTCAATTGATAGGGCTAAAAACGAGCTAGAAATCGATGTATGGGTTTTTGGAAAAGATATAATGTAAAAGTTATAGTAAAAATAAGTTGAAAAAATATTAAAAATCAGCAAATTTTTTGGTAAAAATATCTTAAAATTTATTAAAAATTTGCAATTTTTTTGGTAAAAAACATCTTAAAATTCAACGAGGTAAAATATTAAAAAAGCCTTACATAAATTTTTAGATAATACATTTAGCTTTCTAGAAAGCATGCTGCCAGCTCTGCAACTTCAAAACTGTTGGAGATCGATTTTCTGTAATGCCCATTTTTTTCACTTTTTCTTAAATGAATTGCCCCTCAGGGGGGTGCAATTATTGTATCTATGGGAATTAGCGCCCCCAGGAGGACAATGTGAGGTCCTGAGCTGATAGTTAGATAGGCCTACTTTTTGTTGAAACAAAATGTTTTTGTTATGTTAAGGACCACCTTTTTTCGGTTCACTGCTGTCCTGTTTTTCAGCGCCTACTACTTTCTTCTTCAACTTTGGTCTTGTTTCATCATCTTCAATCACAACTTACTGTTTCTATGCTCTTTCTGCGTAGATTCTGCGTTTCCTCAACTCCAAACTAAATGGTGCCTTCCTCCTTCCTCTCTTTGGATCGCATTTGTTGCTGCGGGTAGGGAGGCTAAAACTAACGACGAATCTAATCGTAGATACATAAATTTTTTATTAAAAAATAACACTCGAAACCAAAAAAAATCGTTGCATGATTTCACACCTATGGTGGAAATATCAGAATAAATTCGTCGGGAAATGGATTTATTTCTAGGCGAGACGGTCTCCTTAAACTGATTCTAATCTGATCCACCGATGACGTGATCTGTGAATGAGTTAAGCATACTGATTTATCGTATGCTTGTGTTTGAGATTGTGATTCCATCTTTGAAAAGAACTTGTGCGCATCATTTCTATTGAACCAGTCTGAGCATTTTACGTGACCTTCACGTAGCTATTCCTGCCGCATTCGATTTCTGTAAAGCTTGCGATTTTTATGCCTTTAGCTTGACGCTGAGAAAGAAAACTCCATAATGAGTGTTTAATTCCGGGGTTATGAGTCACTTTGCTGTTGCCTGCGCTTATCTGTGTTACGGTTTGCAGCTGCCCAGTCAGGTGAACAAAAGGGACATCTCGGAGCTGTGCGGCCGTTATGGCGTCGTGAGGGATATCGATCACGACACGAGGGCTTTCAAGAGTCGCGTCGTCTTCGCCAACGCACAGGATGCCAGAGCTGCTGCTCGTGAGTCTGCTTTCATTTTGCTCTTTGTTTACTAATTGAGTTGTGAATGTGAGCTTGACACGTTGACTGCGATGGGTTAAACTGAAGTACAATATTCAACTCAAATTTAAAGTCAGAAGTGCTTAGCAAATTTTAAATACCAAACCTTAACTGGGTCCATTAAATACCATTAAAAGATTGTTAGAATTTTTCATACGACCCATCGATGGGTCGTTTCGCAGCAGAAAAAGAAGTTTAAGCACAACCCACCGGTGGGCCGTATCGCAAGCAACGTGTTAATAATAATATTTTGGATGGGCGCAACTTGTAATGCTAGTCATGGAAGTGTGTGGGCTTGTGCTATGAGATTATGTGTTACGTTTCAGTATGCACTTCTCGATATTATCGGGGAATTAATTGAAAGCTTGAAGAATTCGTACTCAGGGTTTTGCAAGACGAGGCACATTAGGTTGGTTTTTGAGGGAACTTTTAAAACTTGACCACCTACCTACAATCTAGAATTTACACAGAAACCCCGGATTCGTGATGTGAATTGGCCTATAATCATTTGCAATAATTAAATTTCCACTGAGTAGTTCGATCGTGCGTGCTTTTTTGTGGTACTCTCTCGCTGATATTTGCTAAGATCAGAAAAGATTCCATCTCTTTATTTGATTACTGAAAACGAAGCCGAAATAAACTGGCCACAAACGGAAAAAAATTTCCGTTTTTTTAATTTAGGGAAAAGCAGATGTTGGTGTTCAAATTGAATTCTCGTCCATTTAAAAGTTAACTATTTATGGTGCCCTCCTTACACTCTAGTCGTTCGTGAGGAGGGCGGCATATATTAAATTTTAGTTTAATCTTAAACTTTCATTTTACCAGCGATGTTGTGAACATGACATTTTTACATAGCAATTTACCATGGTACGTGGTAAATTGCCTAGTGGTACTCCTGTGTCTCAATACGCAGTAACGTGTTACTGCAATTGACGGCTCATAAGGGCATGATTTGCAATTGATGGACTTATGCAATGAAACGATTATTTTTGTCGAGTGTGGACTGATTTCCCTGTATTCCTACCAGGAGAGCTGAACGACTTGGTGTACCGCGGGTCGACGCTGAGGGCTCTGGTGGTGTGAGCGCGCCGTCCTTGCCACTGCAGTGCCATGTGAGTGACCCTCTGCCTCCTCTTTTTGCACCCTTTCAATATATAGCAATCGTGTTCATTTCACCTTTTTTTAGTCATTCCTTGAAGTCATGAATATATCAAATGCTTCTTTGAGCCTAATCTAATCTTTCAAAATGTTAATACATTCACGAACGTCATCGGTTAGTTTTCAGTATATTCCGCAGTTTTTATCTATATTTTCTTTGACTTGCGGTCGCACAAATTCTATGAATTTATAATGTTGCCGTCGTCCTTTTCGCGGAATAATTGTGCTGAGGCACATTTCTCAAAGAACTTCAATGATAGAAGACGCTACTAATAGCGTTGCCGTAAGTGTGAATGAAATGATGGTTGAGTGAACTGTGTGATGGTGATCAGAGACCAAAGTCGTACTAGAACACTTGACATTTTCTACTGCATGAACGAAGATTGTGGCTTACTCAACAATATGGTTATTTTGTTTATAGATGCTGATAATGGAGGACGTGTTTCTGATTTAATCAACCATATTATTGGTGGAAAATTTTTTTGATCTTTTGATATGGACAAACTTTGTATTGTACTCTCAAATTGACCGCGTTCGCTGCCTCTTGCGGTCTTCGGTTAAGTAAGGTTGTAAGTAGCAGAGTTTGAAAAACTACTTTACTGCTGGAAAAACTAATATCTTACCTAAGAAGTGTGAATATGTATTAGCACGATGATAATTTTTCCTTGTATGCTTAAATATCTTCTTTAAGAATGTGTGGAAATAATTGTGATGCTGTTCATTATGCCAGTAGTACGATAATTATTTTTTCTAGGCCACCACAAAGGGATTTGTTTGGTGGGTTGGATGTGGCCCGTGCGCCATAGTTAGGAGACCTCTGCTTTAGATAAACCACATATGCATTTAATGTTTTGTCGGAACGCTTTCATTCTCGCATTTTTTAGCGCCCTCTTCCCACATACTTTATTATCTTTGTAACAGTCGATAATGGTTTTGACCATATATTTGAATGGTTGTCATGTTGGAGGGAACATTGATTTTCCAGCTGAAGTTTGAAGCGACCATTAGTTTTCCAGATAAACTTTAGTACAAAAAGGCGATCGTCGTATACCTAGTGATACTTTTTTATTGTTCATAACATTACTCGTCAGTTTTTGGTGCCATTGATGCAGAAATTACTCCAAACCCCATGCTTAACGGTGAGCAGGGTATTCTGTGTCCCCGCACCAATAATGTTTGACCATAATGGCTAAAATGCTCGATTTTTATTCGTCGTATCATGATATTTGCACGGTGTTCAATGATAAATATATTTTGATAGAATGTCATCTTGATACAAAATTAATTTTTTCATTGCTAGTGTAATAAGGAGAGATGGTGATCCACTACCACGAACATTGCTTTAAACTTATGCTCCAGTAACAGAAGGACCATTTCAAACATCCTAAAATGGAAGAAGTACCACCTTAGACATTTCACGACGTGCTTTAGCTAGCGAGAAATTTGCATTGTTCTTAAGCTTATTATCTCTTCTCTTTATAATGTGACTCACTGTGCTGAGAGGAGCAACTATAGTCTTCAGAGTGCTTTGATGACTTGCTTGCAGCATGTTCGGGAATAATGTCAGTATGCTCTCTTAAGTTATTTGGTAATTCCGTTGTTGAGGCACTCCATGGCGCCCGTCAAAGCAATGTCTGAATAATGGCGCACTCCAAATACAGCAGTTGACCTATCGTAAGTGATCTGCTCAGTCTGCATCAATGCATGGGATACGCCTGGTAAAATTCCTAATGAAATCCACTAAGATTCTCTAAAGAAGGAATCTGATTACTCTTTTTAATCCTTATTTTTGTGTAGAAGTCATCAGTACCTTAGAAAATAAATGGTGTTGCTGCGTTGGTAAATGAGAGTGTAAACGCATTCGAACAACATTTTAAGCTGTGATAGACACCCGTTATTACAATTGTTGGGAAAACGTTAATTTGAAAACTGTATGACTCAATTCGTTTTTTTACTTGATTAAACTAAGTATGTACTCACGTGGGTCCTTCGAACGACCTCTGCTGACACGCTCATTTGTGATGCTTGTCTCATGGAATTAAAATTTTTCGCAGCTGCCAGGACCTGACGCCTCGTACTGGTGCTCTCCACTTCGAAGGCCCTCCGCTGGAGCTCGCTCTGCATTGGACCAAAGCGTTTTACGAAACTTTTGCTCTACGAAAGCGCTCACTAGTTCCAGTCTCTTCACGAATTGTTTCTTTGGTTTCTTTGTAAGATTTCTTATTTTCATGTGTTCAAAATTTGTTATTTCGGAGGTTTCATTTGATCATTTTCTGAATTTTTAGTATGAATATTATTGAGTTATTGCGTCTGTGAAAGCTTGTATTTCACTGATTGAATATAGCCCGACGGTCATCTGTGGCCGTCTGAATTGAATACCAATAGTAATGGCAACTTATAATTACGCTGTCAAGATCACCTAAGAATATTTCATTTGTTACATTGTGTATAATTTATTTATTTCTCTTGTTGCTTCTTTTACTTAAATGTTTCGATTATAGTGTCTAAGTTTTGTTATAAGGACTTGAGTGGTAGAACATGTAAGCTTGTACCATGTCTTTTACATATTACGCACTCAAAGATTAATTAAGTAATGTAAGTTTGGTGATCCTTCTGAAGAGACCACTCTTTGAACTGCTGTGGTGGATTTTACGCTGTCTGATGCCGCGTCCAAAATTTCAATTTCCTCCTTCGGTGTTCTTCACTAATTTTCGACACAATTGACAGAAATATTTTAAGTCCTTTATGGCTTGGTGGGCTCAATGCGATTAAATCTGAGCTTCGTTAAGAGAAGTCAGCGGAATCCATGATCAGAAGATCCACTAGTGCAATGTATGCGCGTGCTCGATGGTATCGCCCCTCAAAGTAGGAGCGATGAGCGTAAGTCGAGTTCAGACACTGGCAGGCCGTGGCGCTGGTGGTCATGGAGTTAGTGATGGCATCGTTCACTCGCATCGAAACCAAAATGAGTTGGTTGTCTGTAAAATTTTTACTATCCATGCACTTATGAACAGTATAGTTAGTGGGAAATCCTCTAAAAATAGAAAGTACTGGAGACGGCAGTCAGGCAGCTCAAGGGAGTCTGTCACCCAAGCTGGCAGCTGCAAGGATGTGCTGTAAAGAAAGTGAAGAATTCATGGACAATGAATTCGTAGATTTTAGCTCTAGAATATGAAAGAAATCCGTTCAAGAACTGTGTTCACATGTTGTTCGTAGCATGCTTCTCTTCTGTGTAGTTTACTACTAGATATACTTTAAGGTCACTGTACAAAGGTTTTATTTATGGCTCCTACTCCGTTTCCGCTTCAAATGGCCATGCATTCCTTTATTAGCCTCTTTGCTGCCTAAAATACGACTGTGTCTTCATTCAATTGTCACATATTTTTTCTAAACCTGCTCGTTAAGATACTTACGGAATTTCTTCATGTGCGATGAAAATTTTAACTTGCCAGAAAAGCATGACATTCATGACATTCATTCACGCACATGACATTCACGCATTCACGGGGTAAAGCTGTTCACAGAAGAGTAAAATCGAAAATTAAATAATTTCTCCATATTTCTGTCACCTTACTCTCGAGCGACGAAATGCTTTCGTTTTTATTATTCTTATTGTTGCCCATGTTATCAATTTTTTGTCACGAGAACTGTGATATTAAATTTCACCCCTAACTGCTGAAATTTGTCACAAGCTGGTTAAAATGTTTTAATACATCTGCACTGGCTACCTGACCTTGTTAACTTCAAATGTTGTGCGCCGTTGTTCCTCTCAGGAAATATTTTGATCGGATCATTTCCAAAACTAATGATGGAGCCTCCTATGTATCTTGAGTTATTCGTCTAATAAACGTCCTGCGAAACAAAAATTTGCAGTTTACGTAAGTTCACGTAAGTGTTTGCTCTGTGGCTTGTGCTGTAGCCAATGCTTGGAAATATAAACCTGCTAAACGCAACTGTGTTTTACTATCTTGACATCATTTTCCGTTTTAATGCACGTAGTTAGGGGCTAGCTAGCTTGTGGGGATGCTGTGGGCGTCAATTGCGCTTACACGGATAAGTGCTCTCAACATCAAATACTGATTACTAGGGTTGTGACAATATGCTTCAGGCATAAAAGAATATTCTTGGCATGTTAAGCATAAAAAGAATGTTCATTTATGCTCTAAAGTAAAGAATATTCTTATTGTAAAAGAATAAGCAGTTTGATGATGTATTTTTAGACGGCCGCTGGTTTAAGAATACCAAACCCCATTGTTGAACACTAGTCACTTTACGCTAGCTGATTGCTGAGACATCATGCAGTATCAAGTGTTATCCTTTACCGTACACTACAGGCCAAAAATGGAAAAAACTTAACTTCGGGCTAAAATGCTGGCAGAATTCACAGACTTGGAGACGGACAATAACGATTTGTAATACAAATTTTGTACATTGAAGGTGAAATAATTTAAACACCCAAATAGGAACCAGTTTGTTTCGATATATATGTCAATGAA
>JACJUY010005798.1:18040-37022 GCA_014220935.1 Platorchestia sp. MABIK
ATTCATAAACACATTTCACCCCTACTTCGTCACAAGAAATCCAATCCCTCTAAAGTTTCTAGTGTGATATATGTAAGACATCTGTCGAAGCCTATTTTGTGAGGTTGGTTAGTGCATTTTAATGGGTAGAGTTTTTATCATTGTTGTTTTACAGTGAAAAAGACGGTAAATGACAGTGTGACTGATGTAGAATTTACCCTAACAGGTTTACCTTAAATTATTGACAAGTTACCTATGCTTCAAATGACCTAACTGAACATAACCGATCAAAACATGTTATTGCTGTAAGAATGTTTCATTTCCAGTCCCCTGACATGAAAAAATCATCTGTAGCACAACATGTGAAAACAAAGAAGCACAGGGATAAAAAAAATAAACATCAAGAAGACACTATGCCTGAAAATCTTCAGATTGTTGATGAAAATGAACATCAGGTGGTTAGGGAGCAACATCCTACACCTACACGAAAAATTTTCAAATTCAGGAAGGATCTGTGCGGAGCTTTCATATCATCAGATATTGCTGTGAATAAACTGAGCACAGGGTTATTATAAAAGATTTTGGAGGAATATGCAGCATGTACAGTACCTGACCACAGTGCTCTTACGAAATTTTATGTTCCCGATATTTATGGAAGTATTAGAAATTTAAAAACGAGGAACACTGCTCGTAGGTTCAGCATCATTTAATATTACTCATCGTCAAATCCATTAAAAAGTTTCGGAATCCTGCTCCATCCTCAGTAAGTACAGTCTGAAAAAACGTAAAAAATACAGAAGTTCGTCAGACATGTTAAAAAAGAAAACTGATAGAAAAAACTCATGTAAAAACTTTCCCCGGATAAGAACTATTCATACTGTCTAAAACTGGTTTTTTGTTTGGCTATGTACAATAATTCCAAAATTCTTAGTTTCGAATCATTAAAAGCATTGCATAATATTACAAATTGGTCTTCAGCGACTCCAGCACCACACTGCTCTTCTTTCAAAATTCTTTCAAAAATGTTTTTCTTTCTTTTTCTTTCTTGCTCTGCATGGAGTCGCACAGACGAATGAGGCCGCGGTTGCTCTGCTTGCGCAGGAGGCCTACCGGTACGATAACCAACTACACGATGCTGAGCAATCCTTATATAAAACGGCAAGGTCGTCATACCGACGTAGCCTGATTTACACTGTACACAACTAAATTTGTAAACTAAGGACGTCCTCATTCGCTTCGGAAGTACATCTTTATACCGAGAAAATGAGCCTATTTTAAATGAATTGACAGAAATTAGACACAATTTTACGTCAGGAAAATAGCGATTGAAAAGAAATTCCAAATCTCTAGACATCTTCTCAGACCACTGGCCAAAGAAAGGAAAACTGCAATACAAACTTTGTTCAGGGTCGACATTGTCACTAACTTTTGAATACATTTTTGCTAAAAACCTCTTAATAGTAGTGTAGATCAAGGAAGAGGGAAACCTGTTGTTGCGGAAAAAAGAGTGCAAGAAATTGAATTCATTGTGAAGGTTGTTAAAACTGGAGCAAATATTGTAAGCTCTGTTTACAAGCGTCCTAATCGCATTCACTTTGAACCTGAAGCTACATGAGCTGTTCTTCACAACAAAGTTACTGGGAAAGAGCTGTGGGTTTCACTAGATGAAACTACAGATGTTGAGTAGAATTATGTGGCATGCTTTGTATTTCGGAGTTGAAGAAGAACATGGTAAATGTCATTTGAGAAATTTGACTCAATTGCAATCCGTAACTCATTCTACGATAGCTGCATTCTTTCACGATTCTGTTCGTGCTCTTTGGCCAGAACAAATTCTTTACGAAAGTATTTTGGTTGCTACTAAGGATGCTGCCCTTTTATGTCTAAAGCAATGCGAACATTACAGGCTTATTTTCAAAAATGGTGCACGTTACGTGCCTAGCTCATGGGTTGCATAGGATTGCCGAGCTGGTGCGAAGTAGTTATTCTGCAGTCAATATGCTGATAAGTACAGAGAAGAGTGTGTTTATCAAGGCGCCGCACAGAACACAATTATTCAAAGAGCTCTGTACTGATGTACCACACCCACCTTCGCCTGCAGTTACGAGATGGGGAGCGTGGTTAGAGGCTGCACAATACTATGCCGCACATTTCGAGGATCTATGCCGGGTTATTATGTCACTCGACGACAGCGAGGCTCAAAGCATTCAAGAATGTAAAGAGCTTGTAAACAATGTGTAAACAATGCACATTCCGAGATACAACAGAAGTGAAGCACAGTTAAACATTCATTGCTGCTAACTTTTCGATTTTACGAACCACCATTAAGAAATAGGAAACAAAAAGGCTCCAAATGGAATCCACCGTGCAGTTGATGGAAGATGTTAAGAAGAAGTTGTAAAATGTGTGTGATCGAAGGTATCATAATAAAGTAACCTCGATCCTAGATAAAAATACAGGATATGGAACAAAGAAAGAAATTGATCAGCTTTTAAGTGGTAAATTGAATGAATCACAAAACAAGTTAATCAAAACTTTCTCTTGCTCCGAACTATCATCTCTTGTCTTTCCTCCAGCTGTCACCTATGATTAGGAACTTGAACTTGAAATTGATGGCCGACAGTGTCGGGGCCTTTGTAACGGCCTACAATTCCCTCCTCAATACTCACAGAAAAGAAGAGTTCAGCACCTGTGTACCAGACTTGTCCACTAAACTACTCAGGATCCACCAATCCTTGTCACAAACTCCCATTAGACGGCATCACTGGGATAACCAGTACGTCAAGACACCATCTCCGTGCATGGTGGGTCATAACAGCCCACTCTACATGACTGGCTCATTCCAGTCACTGTCTTTTACTTCAGGCACGTACAAGGAAAACTTTCATAGCTTCAATGATACTCAAATTACACTCATGATCTAATCCATAATCTAATCCATAATCTAATTACACTCATAATCTAATCCCGGGTTTGCATCCCGGGATCCCAGATGATTTGGGGCTGAAATTTTCCGGTCCGTGAATTCCTTTTTTCCCGGGAATTCCCGGGATTCTAAATCGTATACATTTTTCAAGAAATTAGTGAGAAAATGACTTAAAATCATGCTGCTTCCCCGCTTTCCTTGGTTTCTAAATTGCATACATATTTCATGATACTAGGAAGAAAATAACTTAAAATCATGCTGTTTCCCTGGAATTCCCTGGTTTCTAAATCGCATACAAATTTCCAGATATGAGTGAGAAAATAACTTAAAATCATGCTGTTTTCCTGTAATTTCCGGGATTCTAAATAGTATACATATTTCAAGATATTAGTGAGAAAATAACTTAAAATTATGCTGTTTCCCTAGAATTCCCTGGTTTCTAAATCGCATTCATATATCAAGATATGAGTGAGAAAATAACTTTAAATCATGCTGTTTCCCTGGAATTTCCGGGATTCTAAATAGTATACATATTTCATGATATTAGGGGGAAAAAACTTAAAATCATGGTGTTTAATATGATTAATCACTTAGAGAGCTCAAGATAGGACATCTGTGTTTTTATATTATTGCAATCTACATCACTACACAGTATAGTCTACACCATCTCATAATATAGCTAAACGATTTCATCAGAAGATATTTTGTGGTTTGGTTTTGCAGGAAATAAAGAATAGACTGTAATAGATACGACGGCAACGGCCGATGTTGTAGAAACTAAAGCCTGTGTGTGGCGATACTATCTTAAAGATGCAACTGGAGAAAGTACGAATTGTATAAAGTGCAGCAAGAGTTTACTTTGCCAATTTAAGGCTGGTGTTAGTGGTCTACCAGTGGTTTGTTACGTCACCTGAAGAGTAAACACAACATAGTGAAGCCTGAAACTGTAGACCCAGTTGCGTCAACAAGTAGCTGAGAAAAAAGAATTCGTATAGGAACAAAGCGCCCTCATGCAAGAGAAAGCAGTAGTGAAAGCACTAAATTCAAACAAACAAAAATAACAAGTTTCGTTGAGGTGCATCAAAGTACTCCGGTAGAACAAGCTTGTAGCAACTGCTACAAGCTTGTAGCAGTTGATGGCGTGTCAGTACATACAGTCACAAAGAGTGAATTCAGTCGAGAATCCTTCTCAATTAAAGGTTTTTCACTCCCTAAATCGCCAAACACTGCGATGGGTTTGGGCAACAAATTACAATAGCAGAAATGTGAAACATGAAAAGAAATCCCGGGATCGGAATTCCCGGGATTGTCTTCCTGAAAACCCGAGATTCTGGGATTTTTATTTTATCCCGGGATTGCAAACCCTGCCTGTGATGTTGATCGGATATTCTCCGTGTATAAAACTTTATTGGCGGATAATAGACGAAGTTTCATCTGCGAGAACTTGAAGTGATATTTGACTTTAAAAAGCAATGAATAATTTTCCTTGAAGTAGCAATATGTTCAGAGCCATGGATAGTTTCATATTAGCCACTAATTCTAAACTTTGAGGTTATACTTTGTGAATTGCTCAGATTGCTCGAAATTCTAAAAATAATGTTCATAAAAATTTCATTTTTTCCAATCTAGTTACTGTGTTAATTGTTTAATTAAAGTTTCTAAGGATTCTTCACGATTCTAAAAAACTTATCGCAAAAATTTCATTTGCTTGAATCTACCAAGATCCTCATACAATATAAAAAGACTATTTCCTGAGGGTATTAGGCATATTTAACAGCATCAAAAGCATACATAGCATACTCTATTGTACAAATTAGGCATATTATAGAGCATGAAGAGAGAGAATATAAAGCATATTTTGAAAAAGTTATCATCACAGCCCTGCTGATTACCTTTCATTAGAACATTAATTCCAATGTGAGCCGGCCATGAATTTTAAAAGCAATCACTAAACCATGTCTACGTTATTCTTAAAGACGTCTGAAATAACTTGGAAAACTGTGCTAATCACATCTACGTTGAACATGTTTTCTTGTTTTTGGCTTCTTGTTGCGTCTTGCTAATGACCACGTTAAACTTCACGTTGTAATTTGTTCTGTTTAGAAATGAATAATCTGCGTCAAAATTTTTGCTTGAAAAATTATTATTCTCTAAATATTTCGCATGGAAATTTACGAAAAAATTCGAAAAGTGAGTTTAGTGCGGATGAAAGCACCCCACACTCTTGAAGCGATAAATCACGTAGTGCGGATGACTGCTTCCTTCCCCGAAAGTAATCCTTCGACTTTAATAAAATAAGGTTATGCTTCTAAGGACCGAAACTCTGAGATGTTGCGCACCTCAGTTGTATTAAGTATTGATGTGACCGCTGCGACAGTCTTGCCTCGGCAGCACTACACTGAGAACAGCACAACTGAGGCGAGAACAGCATTTCTCCTCATTTCAAAACACAAACGCGTTTTAAAACAACTATGAGAATAAACACGTGTAGCTCTTCGGTTAACTCTCAGTTGATTGTTAGAATTTACAGTTTTGTTGTTTTCGTATTGTCTTTTTTAAATATTTTGCTATCGGATATTAAAAAAATAGTTTTGTGATGAATATTATTCAAGTCCGTTTTTCGAATCACTGACTGAAAATGAAATTTTAGTAGGTTTTTCATCATAATTTGCTCATGTAAGTGGATATTTCTTTAAGCGAAATTTTCGATAAATCAACTTCCATCCTCGATCGTGTTCTATGCGAGAACCTGGGTGGGTACTATAAGAGAACACAGCACTTTGTTGCCCCTCCATAATTCTAGAACACTTCAGCGATAAATTGGATTTGGACTGGACGTTGAGGATTCCCTTCGCGGTGTAGACTTAAATCCAGGGTTGCGGAGTCTGAGGAATAAATTTGTGACTCAGACTCCACCTTTTCAAAATTTTACTACTCCAACAACGACTCCACCTATTCACAATTTTTAAGATGAATATTTTATTTCTTGATGGTTGCAGGTATTGCAACCTGTATGTTTGTTTTCATATCATTTATTTACAAATGACATGCAAGGGTGTCTTTGTAATGGATATTGGTTTGATCCCGCCGCTGCCACCATTGTAATGGATGTTGCTCTTGATTATTCTCTGGCGCATGATCTTTTCGTATCGTTTCAATCATCCTGACATTACTATTCACCACATTCATATATCTTCTACTTTTTATTAATCATGATAACGTATAATTGGAGCTGCCACCACCCTTAAAGGGAATATTTTCTATATGATTAATATTATATTCAAATTAAATTTTCTTTGATCTTCGGTAACGTGTTTAGCGGTAATTATTTTTAAACGATCATCTTTCTTTCCTCCTTACTCATCTCACTACAAAAGGGTAAATAAAAAGGCATCTTTAAATGAAAAGGGATAAGACATGTATGCATGTTATCAACTCCATGACAGAATACGCATCCTACATACTTAGAAGTTTGAAACAAGAGCATCTAGATATGTTTGCGAGGGGAACACTCATCTGGGTTGTGGACAGATGTCGACATGCCAATCTCTCGCACCAGGTCAACGGTCTCCGCGTCATGGCTGGCAGTTGACGTTTGGAGTTACGCTCGATGGCAGTATATGGTCACTTTGAAGAGCGAAAGAGTGCTAACGTTGGTTTTTATATTGCTGATGGCGAGAATGTGATTGATATTTGATTGGGCGTAGTAAGTTTCGTTATTTATCTTAATAGCAAGAGGTATACAAGAGGTATATACCCTCAGTCCTAATTGGACCGAGGCTGTTTAACGTTCACAGCCGCACTTGTTTCTCGATACGCCGCCCGTGCCCTTCTGACGCCTGCCTGCGACCCTTGAAGGCAACCCTCTCGGTCGACGCTACCTCCCTGAGATGCTAATTAGTATTTCTGATATTGACGTTCTAGGATATAAACAGGAGCTACTTTCTAAACAATTCAAATACGTTGATAATTAATTCTATAAATATTGTTATACTAAAATCCCCATCTAGAAGACATGACATTAAGAAAATATAACATGTAATCGTACGTCGATGTTCCTGGCAATTTATGTCGTTACCTCCGCGTCGTATCGATGTTCAGTGTCCGTCCTGGCTCGGCGATCTTTCTAGAAGTAATGTGATGATATTCTCGTAGACTCAGACTTATGTAGTTCTTTTAGAACTTTTAATGGAGTGAAATGCTGGCCAGTCACCTCCTCCAATTCTTAGCGTTGTTTCCTTTTTTCTTTGGTCGTAGACCATAGACAGTTATACTAAGAGTATAACACTTAAAACAATGTACTCACACATGTTATGAACATTGAGTGAAATGAAATGGCTTCGAATGCTGAAGACATATATAATTGAAGAATTATGTTCGCAAATGTTAAAATTGATGACCATTTTTGTCCAGAAAACGCTGATGAGCGATACCGAGGAATTCGCAAGCGTCCCGAAACAGGTCATTTGAAATATCGTGACATTGTCTTTCAATTTCAGACTTCAATGCATCATTTGTCCTCGGTTTGGTGCGATAAATTTTGTCTTTGAGATTTCCCCACAAAAAGAAGTCCATGGGCGTGAGGTCTGCAGAACGCGCTGAGTATTCATTCAATGGTACCCCTTCGTCCAATCCATGCGACTAAAAAAGCTGCACCGAGCTGAGCTCGTACATCGCTATGGTAGTGGGGAGGTGCTCCATTTTGCTGAAAGTAAATTTCGTCATCATCACCAAACATCTTTGACAAACTCCTTAAGGAAGTTGAGGTAACTCTCACCAGAGACAGTTCCGTTAAAAAAATGGTCCTATGATACCCAACGCGGATATCCCACACAGCTCTGTTACTCCTGAGAAGTTTACATGGTGTTCAAGCGTTAAATGAGGATTTACAGGTCCCTAGTACGTGCAATTATTGTGATTAATGGAGCCATTTTATTTAAAGGATGCCTCATCGCTCAACATAATTTTGGGTCGAAACCCTGCATCTTCTACACGTTTTGCCAGGTACCATTCACAGAATTGAACACTCCGGTGAGGATCGTCTTCGTTGGGAGCATGGAATAGTGTCGGAATGAAACACTTTCAGTGCTGCTGCATGATGCGATAGACGCTATCTTTTAAGACGTGGGTTTCCTGAGCAGTTTGTCGAAGAGATTTCTGAGCTGATCAGAGTGTTTCCTGCACCTGCTCTTGTTTTCCAGGGCTCTTGGATGGCTGAGGCCGTCCAGAACGTTTCATGTTGACATTCTGCACGGTTCCATCTGCAACGTAATGCATTATTTTTGAATTACAGAATGCGACCAGAAATTTACCACCTTTTATGCTAACATTTGAAGACGATGAAATTGACACACATGCAGATACAAATACCAGGCTTCTCCTCCCTATGGGAGGGTAACCGACAGTAGGCCACAATCATCACCCTTAGCATAAATAATTTCATTGATACATCGTTACCTTTACCAGTTACTATCACGGTTAATGTATATGTAAGCTGTCAAAAGTCATGAAGTTGTGTTATCTCTTATAATTATCATTACATGTATCANTTAAAAACCAATGATGGTAATTTTGTCCCATCTCTATTGGAAATAAACTGTTTTTCTTTCTTTCTTTCACTAGGAGGCGAGAGAGGCAGCACTGGCCGCACCAGAACTGCCAGGATCAGCAGCAGCCCAGCACGACAATCTTCTACAGTCAGGCCCGACAGCCATGGCTGGTTTACCCCGACCGCTTCATTAAGTGCAGCCCCTCCCCCCGCACAGGACAGGTCAACCCCAACACACGCGGGCAGGCTTCCAGTATACCACGCAAAAAAAATTAAATTACCTTCTTATGCACTGCCCCCACTCACTTCTGTCCGCAGTCATCCCTCTCGCCACGTCCACAGTCAGACCCCTCTCATACAAAGCACGTTTCACCCCATCCATCCAACTCCTCCGTGGTCTACCTCGCGCTCTAATACCACTCAATTCCGACGTATAAATCTTTTTCACCAGCCGCTCAACATTCATTCTTTCAACCAGCCCAAACCATCCAAGCAGTCTTTCATCCCCCCGCCTGCTCAACTATTTGATAACACCCGTCTGCCCCCTAACCAACTCATTCCTGATCCTATCTCTTCTTGTTACTCCATACATGCTCCTCAAAATGTAATCTCAAACACATCCAACTTCCTCCTCTCAGCTGCTCTCAAACCCCAGTACTCTGCTCCATACAACAAAACTGGCACGATCAAGCTTTCAAACAGTCCCCTCTTAGCATTCATACCCAAACTCCTGCATTCAAAAACTTTTCTCAATGCACCAAATGTATTGCAGCCTGCACTCACTCGATGCCTCACTTCTACTTCCATACTATCCTTCACAGCCACATCCGACCCGAGGTACCTAAATTTGAACCAGTAGATAAGGTAAAAAATCTTGGTGTTTGGTTCGACAAAAATATGACTTTCAACTCACACGTAGAAACAGTGTGTAAAAAAATCAACGGAACCTCAATGTTATTTCATCGCATTAAGAACACACTTGACGAAAAATCCAGGTTATTAGGGATTCAGTCTTTAGTTTTATTGCGTCTGGACTACTGCAGTCTAGGGTGGGGAGATTCACCTCAATATCGTCAACAGTTGCAACAATGTATTAACTTCACAGCCAAAGTGGTGTGCAAAGGAATTTCCAAGACACGATCAGGCCACTCTTCTTTTAAGGAAACTCAACTGGACCCCAATACCGAACAAATTCATGATCCAAAAAGCTCGACGAGTGTTCTCATCTCTGTACCTCCCTCAGAGTAATGCAGATGTGGTAAAAAAATTTCCATCCAATATCCCAAACGAAAAACCAAATCGGAGGAATGATGTCTTGGTCAGTTACCGTTCATCTAACGTGGAACAAAAAGCTCTCAGTTTCTGTCGCTCTTTTGTGGAACAAGATTCGGGAACAACACGAGCGTCACGTTGGACATCGGCGTCCTGGAGCAAGGGGGACTATGAAATCAACTAAATCTGGTCCGTGACGAGTGTATGTCGGATTGAGGTAATCATGTGTTTCAACAAAGATGCGGGGAAAAGCAACCCTCACATTTGTCAGCAATTAACGTGCGTCAATATGTGTGTTCATACCGAAAATGTGTTATTTTGGTGTGGGTAATTGTCACGGATGCCATTTACAAGTTTATTTTGGGACGCACATTTCCTTCGTAATGCCGTTGGGGTGAGTAACACGAGTAGTGCGTCTAAGCTTTTTTGGTCGTACCGGTGTCGTAGTTCCTCTCAATAAGAGTGTTTCATCCAATTTGTTGTGCTTCATGATTCTCTAATGTGTGTTATATTTTCTTGTGCAACATTAAATTGCGCAGTCGCACGGTGATAATTCACAGTGTGCATTTCTCTCATTTGGTGTGCCATTTCATTTTAAATTTTTATGTCGGTAATCCAAGCGCGAACTTTTTATTTGCATTGTGTTTAAGCCTCATTTTGTGTATCATTTCGTTCAATGTTCTCTGTGTGATCGATCACACACATTAACACACGTGTTCAATTCGTAATACTGAATAACGTTAATTAACTTTCCCCATTTTTGTCGTTATTATCCCGTGCTGATCAGAGGTTACTGAGGTAGACACGTGAACGCACACCATTGCTACTCCTGCTATTCTATTTTCTTACCTATTCTCTCCTTTCTCTATCTGTACAATTTTCTCTCTTTAATTTTCTGTTCATCTTTGACTATCGAAGTTCGAATCCCTCTGCTGGCGCCATCCATACTTCTTAAAAGCTAATATGAAGAATAAATCCAGCGCAGCCAAAGCAAAGTCGATCCTATTGGCGCCAGAAGTGCGATGTCAGCATGCATATTGTTCGTTTCTTAATTTTCTTTCATGTTCATATCTAGGTATTTTGTTTGTTCATACTGAGATTATACACCGATGACATGTGCATATTGATTTAATTGTGTATTACCGATTTACTTAGCTTTATTCTTTATCTTCCAGACATCTCGCAATTCCTCAATATTTTGAAACTTGTTATTGCTGTTGCGATTGCTATTGCCATTGTTATTGCTATCGTTATAGAAATGTGATCAACATTATGCGCATGTTTCTTGAAATAAATCGAGTGATCACGCAACGGGCTAGTATCAATTCATTGAACCGCTTGGTATGGGAAAAAGGAAGTCTATTCCCTAATAACTTCATAGGCCAGAAAGAGAGCCTACACCCTCTATCGCAAACAAAAGGCATATGGCCAGATTTGTTTCGTGACAGATGTATATCTACATAAATATACAAACATATTTCTATCTCTATTTCTACTTTTTTACTTAAAAACAATCCGGTTAATTAATTTTATTGTTCATGCGAAATGATTCAAAAATAGATCTATCACTACTCCAGAAACCGTTTCTGTGAATAGGAAAAATGGAAAATACAATTGGACAAATGAAATAAAGCGCAATTTTGAGCATACGAATCGGGGAAAAATTAACTTTCTGTCCTGTTGAACAAGCTATAAATTTTAATTTTTGAGTATATGTTTGTTTACGCGTTTCTTCCAAAATTCTGTAGATATTTGCTACCCATAAGTGATATCTGGCTTACACTGTATCTCCATTTTATCCCATGTACCCATGTCCGCATGATGTTGCAGAGAATACCGAGAGGATTTGAAATCCGAGATTTTTTTATTGTTGTTGATCCTCGACTGTAACTTGAGTTTTCATAAAATTTTTTTAGGTAATTAAAAACCATTTCATTTTTACGTTTTCCGAAGTCATTTTCCTTTTACTTTTTTTTCTTCAGGTTATCTCTTACGATTACACTGAACTTGACTGTCATTTGTTTTTTAATATTTTTCTTTTATTCATTTTCGATCCGTATATATTTGAATATTTGTGTGTAAGTGGGTGCAAGTAAGTGTGTGTGCACACATACATGTTTCATATGTATATACATGTGCATATATATGTTTATATTTGTTTAGTAAACCTCAAGGCACATTACATTTTACCTAAAGCTCTGCGACCAGTTAACACTAAACCAAATTCCAGAAATGAATAGATATATATTGCACTTGCTTAATAATTCCAAAAATAGATCTATCACTACCCCGGAGGGCGAATCTGTGAATTGAAAAAATGAAAAATATAAACAAACAAATGAAATAAAGCACTCGTGAAAAAATTATCTCTCTGTCCTTATGCTGAACAAGCTTTGAATTTCATTTTGTGTGCAAGTTTGTTTACGCGTTTCTAGATGTGCATGTTGTGTTCCGTGATGTTCTTTGTAAATTACTTTATGACTCACCTTTTCTCAATACTTGATAGTCATTTACGACGGTTTTTCAATCTGCTTCGGTATAGCGTTTTTTGTCAATTCTTACTTCGATTCAACTAATAATTTAGGAATTCCGAAGAATTCTCTAGTAGTTTTTAAATTATTTATAAGTTGTCGGCCATCTCTTGGGATATAAAATATCAAAGAAATGAAATTTTTTATTTAACTAGCCCTTGACAGGGTTAATCAATTTGTACGCCACGTATGGTTTATCTATTAGTACGTCTAGCATGGTTTGTCTATTCGTACACCTCGGATAGTTTATCTATTAGTACACCTCGTATGGTTTGTCTATTAGTACACCTCGTATTATATGTCTATTAGTACACCTCGTTTGGATTGTCGATTAGCAGACCACGTATAGTTTGTCAATTAGTACTCCTCGTATGGTACGTTTGTCTAAGGACGTCCTGTTTTAAGAAATTTTTTAAAGCCGATATGTTGTCATGTATCTCAGGTGTGAGCATTTTTGAAAATAAACGGTTGTTCTTTTTCTCCTTCTTTCTTTCAAATTTGTCTCTGATGGGAGACATGGTCCCGCGGCGCGTTGGTGGCTGTTTTGCGAATTCAGTTCTGAATCGTCTTTGCACTTCAATTCCGCTTCCTGTATTTCAATAACATTTCAGGACAAACTTCTTCTCTTCCAAGCTAAGTTGATTTCCTGCCGTGCTGTGGTGAATTAAATACACCCGAAATTAAAAAAAACGCTGCATGTTAGCGTCAGTTTAAGTGTGAGCTCATTTTTTGCGACACCCTGGATATATATTACAGACACGTGCTCTCTGATTTGACAAGGTAGGCAATGCTCATACTGAGAAGTATAAATCAGCATCAAAAATTTGTTTCCATGATGAAATATCACAGTACGTACCAAATCTAACGAAATCATACAACTACTATGCTCATAATTCTAAAAATTTTGATGTATTTGTAGCACAGGTAGGTCCGATTTGAACTGCCTTTCAATATCTGTTTCTATACTATGCAGAAAACGATGCAGTACAGGTGCCATATCATTGCTTAAAAATATGTTATATTACAGCAACATGTAAGCTACGAAAATGGAAGTAAATACAGCAATTATACTAAATCGTTACAAATTACAACACGTTAAACTACATTCGGTACTCACCTTGTTCGACGACCAGACACACTGCGATTTTCAACTCCCTTTTTTCGAATGTTACTTCCGTTCCCTAGCTAGTCAGGCTCATGATACGCAGTTAATCCTTACTAATTGTATTCTAAACAAGATATCCTAATACACATAGAGTGACCTCAACTTACAATTCTAGATACATCCAAAGGCTGATACAACAGTGATTGCTAGTCGACACAACAACTACCTTGAATTAACCTCCTAACCAATTTACATACTAATGAATGGTAATTGGCCGGCCAATTCCCCTCACTATCAAAATCAAACATCAACAATGGATATCAACATCATTACTCCATACACTACAATGGGCAATCACCTGATAATGCACACATTAACCTGGCATACAATTCTGCACTCTCTAGACAACAAGCTTCGTTAACAGGACTACGCATGATGACACTGATACCGTCGTCGAAACAAAGCTTCATTTCATGATTCAGAGCAATTTCTCTGGGGTGTTATTCCATTACTAGATCGTTGGTTGACGCTTGAACAATCACTCGGCTACTTCCCGACTTGTCCTTGGCTTTGTATCCCATCGTCTGCACAGTGAGGTAAATGTAACTTACGTTCTACAGCAAAATGTATTGGCTCCCATTTCCCACGTTATTTAAAAAACACGTCAACTTCTAACGAAAAACTTTTTAAATGATTTTCTAGTACTGTAATTTTTTATGAGCTTACCCCTCCCAGGGGAATATTTTCGTGTGCCTTTTGGCCCCTTCGGTCGTCACGCTCTTGGTTAGTTATTTAGACTCTCACTGCAAGAGAACAAAAAACTAGGTTTTAGTATGCTAAGACGTGACTTATACTCTATTAACACTGTTATTCATCTTCTTATAAGCACTCTTATTTATCGCGTACCTCTCACCGTTTCACTTACGACGGAATCTCGAATACATCTGAACCATGTTCAGAACGCACAACTAAATTTTTTTTCCTCTCGGTAATCCGACAACTCGTAACCCTTTTCTCTATAAGTTAACCTGTACATTTTCTAACTGGTCTTTCCTGGTGTTTTCACCGCCTCTCAGGATCTCAACCTCCTTTCAGAAGACGGTTACAACATTTTTCATGTATTTCTTTTAAAAATCCATATCCCGAGGTCCGAAGTTTCCAATCGCGAAGTTAAAATAAGCCAGCGACCCAACAACCCTTTACGCGTGTATTGTAGGGCCAGACTTCTGACCTCTATACTGTGCCAGAGAGAGTCTGCTATCTATCAACCTGTTGGACACCTGTTTCTCGGCTGCTCGGCCTGTCCACACACCCTCTTGTGAGCTGTCAGGCGACGCATGTGGTTGTCGAATCCATTATAATTATTCAATAGTTATCCCTATTAGTTCAATGTTTTTTTTCCTGTCTTTGACCTGTGGTATAGGGAAAAATAGACGAGTTCCTCCTCTAGCTGGGAGACAACCAAGCGATTTTCAAATTTTGATCCGATTGGTCTGAAACTTGGCCAGTATATGTATTTTTTGAAAAGGAACATATTTAACTCGAATAACTTTTTCGATTTAGTCCTTAGTTTTTTTAGAAAATTTAAACTTTCAGTTTCCAGCTCATTTTTATTGATATTTAAAAAGAATAGAAGTCAATGAGTTTTTATGGCTAGAACAAATTCAAAGACAGTTTTGAAATCCTTAAAACATTTCAGACAAACTTAAGGATTTGAATTATATATTTTCCGTTTTATTTTATTTTTATATGCGATTTTTGATCATTAATTAAAACATGCCAACGTTTCTGTCTTAAACTGCGATAAAATTTTTTTTGTACAAATTGAAAAATCGGGATCCTTTAGTGCGTTAGATATGTTCCAAGGATTTCAAAACTNAACGTTTTTAACTAAGAGGCAAAAAAAATTTTGTGATGAAGTGTAATTTAATGGACGTTTTTTCACTTGGATGCTGTATTCATGTTGTATTGGGCTGGGTTCTAGTGCCCGTAGCCCCATAAAATTTTAGGACATAATAGCTCACCCCATAAGGATCTTTTTGAACTAAAAAAGGCCAATTGGGCCCGGAAGTCCCTGGGTTGTCCCCCTAGATATATCTACGCAAAGGGTTTTCGCGTGCATTTACTTTAGTTAGCCCTCAAGCTTCATTTGTATTTTATTTCAATATCCCAACATTTGTTTGTTTAACTAACAATTGAATATAATAATACAGTACAAAATTTTGTGCTAGTCTTCGTCAAGTTTTAAGTGTGTTGTTTGCATCATGTGCGGGGTCTTGAGACCGTCAGACCAAACTCTGTTCAGACTGTCTGCAGACATATTTGTACGTGTGAGGGGGCCTTAACAGGCACAGGGGCTTAACCGATTAGGTAGAGACAGCTACTCCAGCACTAAGATTGCTAGTTCTTCACGTTTAGTGAATCTAACCTAATTTAAAGTAATTTAACTAGTGAGGAAAGATTTTAGAGTACATAAAAAAATAATGTAATTTACAAGCACTCATAAAACTAGGCTTTAGACATTCCAGAAGCCTGATTGCGTAAATTACCATTGGCTACCTCTAAGTTCGCGCGACAAGGTCCGTGCAACATATTCAATGACCTTTCTATTTAACTTGAGCAAGTTTTTCTCTGAACTTCATTCATTTTTGATAAATTAAGGCAAAACTAATGAAGAATTATTTCCTAAATTAAAAAACTTTATTATCAACGTCGAAAATTTCTGTCGCCAAGCATAGAGCTTTAAAGCTTCAAATTTTTTTAAATTAAAATAAAGTAGTCTCTTGCTTCAGCTTAAAGCCCCCACAATAGAACAATATCACTGACAATTCAGGATAATGAAAAAATTTTCCCCTAGAAATTTTTCCTTAAGCTAATTGAATTATCGGACCCAAAGAATTAAGCATCCACCTTGGGACGATAAATTATTCTACATAGTTTTGTCGCAAAGGAAGACAACTTTCGCAGTCCAGCGAATCAGGGATTACCCTGAAAAGCTCTAGCGGAATATTACGGCGTAGACAGTTGTACGTCTTCCTAACGGTGCCGCTGTTGTTCAGCACAAACAGAGATTTTTTCTGTTGCTCTAACGGATTGATTACGGCGTAGACGGCACCCTCCACGAACCTCAGCTTCGCTGAAATCAAGCGCCCCGAAAAGGTCGCTGTACAGAAGACTGCCCCTTTTCTCGAACCCACACGTCAACCCGCACGACGGTATTTACACTGAGCACAACATACTAACCCCAAACTCACACTATGGAGAGTTCTATTATACAACAAAAATTACACAGAAGAACATTAATAAACGCTATAAAGAATGAAGAAAACATTGCAATAAATCTCTAAAATCTATTTATGAATTAGTCTTTACAGTAATACGGTAATATTTTTTATTTTTTTCCAAACTTTTCACGTTGTATTTGATATTTTCTTATTCTAATAAACGTTCATTTTCCATTTATTTTATATTTTTGGTGCAATTTGAAACGTTTTCAGCAAGAAATTTTGTGAATGTTGCATAAAATGTGACAACCATTCCAGCTGAGGCAGTTCTTTGCTCTCAGTTACAACATGTGTGGAATGAAATGAGGTTTTTGCACGTGTTGTGTTATTATTTTCATTACAGTTCGTTTACATTGTTTTAAGTTTTTCATATATCTCTTAAAACGTTTCCAAATTTTACTTATGAAGATGCAATTCATTATATGATGCCGAAAATCACATGCTATTTCAGTTTTTAATCTTACGAAAACCTGATTATAAAAAACTTTTAAATTAGCATGTGCTAACTCAAAAATAAAAAAGTAATCCGAAGATAAAAATAAAACACGATAATGACATAGTGAAAAATAACATCTGGAAGAACCAAACCACACTCAAGGTATAACATTAGAATGTTGAGATATTTCCATTATTAATACATATTAACTTAACCTAGAGACTAGGAAGTAAACAAAACAAAGAGATCAATTTGAAGTACATGAGTACTACGTATTGTCAAAAAATCAACTAATATTTCAGTTATTAAATTTACATCATCATTATAATAACAGGATTTGAAGACTAGAAGTCTTTAGGTATCAGAACATTGCTTTAGGTTTTGGCAAAGGTAAGTCATTAACCATATATCATTCCCTAAAGACTTGAAATCTTTATGATCACAACATAAATTGAGGTTTCTGCAAAGACTAGTCATTATGAATCAATACATCATAGCATAACCTAAAGACCAGAAAACATCGCTGTTAGGAACCACAGGTATAGGGAAGAGAGTTGCCACTAGGTATGTGAGTAAAATAAATTGGATCAGCTGAGCTGCCCAGCAAATAAATTCTTATATATTTATTGATGAAGAAATCACGAGACGTAAATGAAAAGAATGGATTTGTGATGCTTTCAATGACTAATTCTTCCTTTTTATGTGTAAAATATGTGTTATCACTGTTGTCTGAAAATTTATTACGTACTCGAACGCATCACATATGTCACGAGACGTGAGCTCGGGTTTACGCCTTTGCATTTCCACGATCGAGGAATTGAAACCCCAGACAGTTAGGAAACGGAAAGTACACAGGAGGAGCACAGAAAGGATAGACGAAAATAGAAACAGTGAGTGCTCTACGTCTTTCAACCATCGTGCACCGAGGTTAACACGGGATGATGGCAACTACAAATAGGTAAATTTTAATGGATTTTTTTTAAATTTACGAATGCCCATGCTTGGCATGAGTAATTTGTGGACAGAATTTAATGAGACACTGAACACAAATTCACGTTAACGTGTAACCTTTCAGATAAATAGAGAAATAATTAAAATGCATTACACTTATGACTCACTACAAAAAGAATCACGATCGAGACAAAGAGTCACAAATAATGCCTGAAGATCGCACCTACGACTATAATTACTCACAAATGAGACAACGCAATTATTTTGGTAAATAAAATACAATTGGTTACACAACAAACCACGCATGTTGAATACTAGCAAAACTGGATACCTTACGTTGTACTTTTCCCCGTACAATTGTTTAAATACATAATTAACCCAAAACCCGATTAAACTCGCAACGGACCATATTATGAGTTCACTTCACAGTTCTTTTCCACTCGATTCTACTGCCCTCTGTTCGCGTATTGTAGATTGTCGCTGAAATAAAGGGCATCCATGTTGACCATCTCATCAACGCTGAGACACTGTGCTGGCCCAGTGCCTGGTTCATGTCGACGTTGCCGGGACGACTTCCGATGCTGCTTTCGCTGGTGCTTTGACGTGCGTTGCCTGCACATACTGATGTTTAATCGGGGCGCTGTAGAAGCATGGTGACTTGGAGTTTCATGCAGATTGTTCAAGTGTCGCTGCAGACTCAGCGAATACGTAGTTCCTATCGGCAGGCTGAAAGGTGCTTACAAACATGAAAATTTGTGTAGATCAAGCTCACGAGATGCAAGTCATCTCGTAGTATGCGGTGCTCCTCGTCTTCTGGTTTCTTACTTCTGGCAGTTACCGGTGCGTCGCAGTTACGTTTGGTGCGTTGGTTCTGGTGATACGATCTTGATGCTTTAAATTCTTCGCTCTGTAGCTTTGTATCGGGGTTCGACACACCGACATGCTGTGCT
>JACJUY010005799.1:5043-54423 GCA_014220935.1 Platorchestia sp. MABIK
TCACACCTTTTTAATTTCGATTGAAAGACTAATTGTGATGCATATAGCATTGTTGACGCATTGAAAAGTGAGCTTGCAAATTGAACAGAACTAATCTAATTGCCATAGGTACTAGCAATGCCAGTGTTATGGTAGGAGTGTGTGTGTGCGTGTGTGTGTGTGTGTGTGTGTGTGTGTGTGTGTGTAAACAAAGGTGTGTTTAAAAAGTTGAAAGAGGTAGTTCCCTCATTAATTCTTGTGAGATGTGTGTCATTCACTACAATTAGGAATCACAGAAGCGTATAAATGCTTTGCCTACTCTTTTTCTAGACAGGGTGCTCACTGTAAGCTTTATGAAGTTATCAATGGCCATCAAATTCCACTTAAAATGATGAATAATAGCTGTAATACTTTAATAAATATATTTAGCTCTTTTTTTAGCACCAAGTCAAATTATTTTAGCTCTTTTTAGCACCTTTTGGTTCCAAATCTGGCACTTTTCTGCCAAAATTATTTGGCAACACTGCCCTGCGATCTCCGACCTTACTGCCGGGCCGCGCTGCTGGAGCAGCTATAGTGTTGGAGTTACAGCGCCTCTCGGGTAACCATGGAGAGGTTGCGAGGAAAATCCTCACCATATTTTGACCCACAAATTTATTTCGAGTGCAAATGTGGCAAAACTGTAACAGGGGGGCCAAATAGTAACATTTCAAGTTTAAAAATGAAAGAACTTTACGTTCGCTGAATGTGACGCAGCATTTGAGTAATATTAGAAGGGATCATTTGAGTGGGTCGCATTTTTTCATGAGGCAGCTGACAACGTCGTCCGGAAAATTTCAAGATTGTCTTCCTTTTCTCAATACGAATATTTCCAAATTTATCAAAAGATTCTTCAAGTTAGCGATGGAGGTAAATCACGATTTAAATTTAGATTGTCATGTTATGAGAAGCAACATTTTGGATCGTGCTCAGTTGAGCTTGTGGCAAGGGGCTCTATTAAATGCCTGACGAAACTTTTTCATAGCGGCAGCAGAAGCGCAAAATTTCTACTGTACATGCCTGCCTGTCCAGAAACTGAGTCAGGGACCAAATCAATTCGATGTCGTACTTTACGTTGCTGGATCTACTAGATAGATAAACTGAACAAAGTTTTGATGCTGTTTGAAATGGATAATTTTTCTGAAATATTGAAATTTTATTCAGATTCGTGGCGCTCATTTGAATTATATAGCAGATATCAAATAGATCTCTTTGTACCTTATGCAACCACCGAAGATAGAAGTGCAACGAGAGTTTGTCTTCCTTGCATTTTACTCAATGTGTTAGTGTTAGCTTGTTCTTTGGAACCTCACAGGCCCATTCTCCTGAAGCAGGTACAATGATTGTATTTACGGCAACTTGCGCCCCCATGCAGGAGGAAGATGTGAATTTTGGAGGAAAAAGTTAGGTAGGCCTTTCTTCTGTTGAAACTATTTTTGCTTATGTGACGGACCATTTTTTTGCGGTTCACTGATGTTCTTTTTTTAGCACCTATAATTTTCTCATGCAACTTTTATTTTGCGCCTTAATATTGAACTTCCTTCAATTTCGCATGTTTCTTTCGCATAAAAAATTGTGTGGGAACACTTGTGCATAGATTTTCCGTTCCCTCAGTTCTACTCTAAACCGGACTTTCCTCATTTGTCTTGCAAACACATTACATATTTTTTTAAGGAGGCTCAAGTTCAGTTAAAATATAATCTACTCTCACTCATACACTCTTGTCCTTGCTTGTCTTTGAAGATTTCTACTGCTGGAGGTTCAGTCTTTGTTATTAAATATTTTGTGTTTCATTTGCTTCATTTTTTTAATTGTATGATGCTACTTGAATGAAATTCTTCATTAAAATGCAAATTGTTAGAATCCATCTGATTTTTTATACCAGGTTCAGTTAGCTAAATAGAGCGTTAATGTTTTTTCAATGTTTTTTATTACATTCTAAGTGACTTTCTGAAACTGATTCTCTTGAGCCATGAACAAAGCATTAAAATCCCTGAGTGGAACACTTGACGGTGATCAAAAGGGAACAAACACCCAAAACATCGGTACTTCAGATGTGTATCGTGTGACTTAGATGAAATTCAGAGTTCTTTTACTCCCAACTCCACGAGCTTTCAAGTGTATGCGTTTCGGTTCATACGTACAAGAAAAAAATTCAGGTATACTGTTCAAGTTACTCTTGTGTACTCGAAAATTTTTTACTCTTGAGTACCTCAATTACAGCGTATTTCTCACCGTATTTATGCAGTGGTATTTCTTAAGTTATCCTTTCAAGAAATACTTCATTTTCGTGCTTCTGTGCTTCACAACGCTTTCACACAACCTTCAGATTCACGTTTCTAAAATAGTGTGAGCTCAATGCAAGGTGAGACAAAATTCGGCGGGAAGAAGAAATTTAAATTTTCAACCATTTCTACTAGGATTGTTTTTCAGGCCTATTTTTAACGAAACAAATTCTATTGTGAGAATTTCGGGCTTTAATGAAAGGTTTGTGTTCTCTTACTTGAGTGAATTGTACTCACGTAAAAATGTTCTTTTTTGAACTTATTAGAGGGGCGACTTTTGTTCGGTCGCGCGAACACTCGGTTGAACGCTCGTTTTTTTCCCCATAGAATCTTGGGTGATTTTAGAACTATGGCTTGTAGGAACTTCATCTTAATCTCAAAATGAAGCCCGTCCAATTTTGAGTTCGCTCATGCAAAATCTCAATTTTTTGCTCGCCCACGGAAGTGTAAATGGAGCTCCCAAGTATGAGGTCCATTCTTCTGAAAATGCTCATTTTTAACAAGCTCTAAGTTTTTAATCCATTGCATCTAAAAATTTTAATTTAGTCTCAATTTAGAGCTGAAAGCTTTTCTAATTGCACAAATGGCTTACAAATTGTTTTTTCTTACCTATTGAATTAAAAAACTTTACTTTAGTCTCAATTTAAAGCTACAAATTTTTTCAACTTTTCAAATAGCTTACAAATTTTTATTATGAAAGAGGGTAAGAGCAAAGCTCCTCTCACACACACCCACTCCCAATAGCCACTATATTTTTAAAAACAGTTATCTAGAAACACCTTTCTATCTCTCATTTCTAGACAATCACACCGAAAGAAAATTCAAAAATGTGTTGAAGACTTTGGACGGTCTTTTTGTAATCGATGTCAGTGTTCAAAGATATTTACTCTTCCCCTGAATGACGCTTTGAAACAAAATCGTTGGTTTCGTAGAAATGAAAGCATATCATATTTCAAATATTTATTACTTGACCAAAGCATAGCCTTTCATAAGAAAATCACAGGGTTAACATCTCTCTTAATTTTACGCGCGATATTGATTAAGAACTTTGCCCACTTCGTTCTCTTCTAAAGGAAAGCTCGTATTTAAGTTAAAAATTAATTTGATTCTCTCTTCTCCCCAAGATTGACAAGCTTTCAACTTACTTTTTTGAAGACTCGAATAGGTATCGTTCAATGACACACTGGATTAATTTCGGTTGTGTTGCTGGTATGGACATCAATGTGATGTCTTAGGCCCTGTACGATCTGCACCAACAAATCTCTTGCTCATTATTTGCGATAAGATGAACAATTAGAGTTAAAGAACTTAAAAAAAGCTTTTCAAACACCTGAAGTATGTTTTACTTTGCCGAGTTGTGACCAACTTATATCTGAGAAGTGCGCAGTCGCTGAAGTTATACGACACCATCTTCCGCACACTTCAACTTATACGGATAGAATTTCCCAAAGTTTTTCATCACTTTGACCGCGGATTGTATTGGTTGAATAACGTATTTATTTGCATCCGTATGAGTTAAAGTTTACATTTAATGGCGTTGCACGATTCGATGATTGACTGTTCAATAGATGAACGCATAGGCGCGTGCAGCAGATTTTTCTCTATGAGTAATGATTGCAAGTAATTATTGTGAGCAATGATTTTACAGAAGTTTTGCGTACGATTATAAATTGTTGGTTTGAATTATTTGATGCCACCTCATTGCTTTAGGAGCGGTGCAATTTATTAATCATTGGAAAACTGTTAAAGAATTTTTTTATTACGGTATGAAGTAGCTATCAGAACATTGGTGCTACGACTGCGCGACTGATGAAAGTTTTTTGCTCTGTGTTGTTCCTGAGGTATTCGTTATGAAGGCGAGTGTAGCCGCTCCTTCAAGAATGACGACTTAACACTTTGACCACAACAGGTTAAACTGAAGTTCATTTTATAACTCTAATTTAAAGTCAGTTGCAGTAGGCAATTCAGAAAATGGCAAACAATAACTGGATCTTGTCTTCATTTAATTATGATTAAGTATTTATGAAAATTGAGTTTGTGGCTGTTGGTCGGTCAGTATCATTATGAAAACCTCCGAGACCACCAGTGGCGGACGTTGTGGTCAAAGTATCAAGCTTTGTCCCCCAATGATCTCATTCAATTGCACGATCTCATTCAATGATCTCATTCAATTGCAATCATTCAAAGAAATAATAAATAAAATCTCACGATAAAAGTATTCATTGCTTTCTGAATTATTGAAAATCTGAAGAGTGTGATATCTGTAACACAGGATTCACAACCTCCTAAAGTTTTCCCTCACGCGGATGATTCCTAGTGCGAAAATTTTTATGTTGGGGAGTGAATTTTTACCAGATCTATATTATTTTTTCTGTGCATCAAGAAGTGAGTTAGGCGATCCCCGATATTTTTCAATACTTTAAAGCGTTTAAAGTCCTATGCATTACGATGTCATGTATTCTGTGTGCGCGATCGTAAATTATTATTTTACTGAAAATTATACATTTTATCAACGGATAAATTACTGAAACGTGTACAGGGTGAGAAATATTTTTGATGACATAGATATGACAGCATGAGACGTCTCTCTATTGCAGTAAAGACCTGTCTAGGAACAGTTAAAAATGTTGCTATAATTTCCAATAGCAATTTCAAACAATAAGATCTACAATTGAATAGTATTCAGTTAGCAGGAACATTTTTAATCTATTAATCTTTCTTTAGTAGAAAATTAAAGCATTTTAGAGTCGTAAGAAAACAGACAGCGATCCAGTGAGTGTGAAATAATTATATATTTCTATACAAAGTCATGAAAAGGCTTTCAGTTCGGTAAGAAAAACATGATGCTGAAGTAATATTTAAGCAAATGGGAGAAACCCTGGCATTCTACCTTCGAATCAGAAGAGCAGCTGATTGTAAAAAGTTCTTTTATAAAAGCACCTTCCAGTTCCCCTTCTCTGATCTTTCCATCACACCTTGTCAATTTGAACGAAGACCAACAATTTTGCGGGCATCATCATTTTACCTTAAGCGTCGCAGAATTCTACAGGCATCAGGATTTCACCTTAAGCGTCGCAGAATTCTACAGGCATCAGGATTTCACCTTAAGCGTCGCAGAATTCTACAGGCATCAGGATTTCACCCTTAAGCGGCGCAGAATTCAGCGGGCTTCATCATTTTGCCTAAAGAATTGCAGAATTTTGCAGGTATCATCATTTTGCCTTGAGCATCGCAGAATTCGGACGCTCTGACTACTGCTCCAGAGTCCTACCAAAAGGCTGCAACAATCGAGGGACAACAAACATATAAGTGTGTATAAAAAGGAGAGTACAATTACACGACATGATTTTATGTGGACTTCAACTTAGACGGATCAAAATAAGTTCCGGTTATTCAAAGCTTAAATTCAGCATCGTATTGGTTGAATAACTTTGCCTAACTTTTTCCGCCTAAGTTGAGGTTCGCATGAAGAAGAAATAAAAATAGAGGATCAATTGTATTGTAGTGTGTAGCTGCGAAGGAACACAACGCCCAGCCAAAGTTTTTCGCCGTTGTATTTGTGATTTTGGCCGCCCTATGCAGAAGCTATTTTTGGACGGCTAAAATCAAAGATGCCCTGGCGAAAAAGGTTGACTTCATCTTGATGATGGCCGAGTCAGTGGCAGTAAGTGCATTTTGGGTGACATTTCCGGCCGTTTATTCCACACTGGCATCCGCCGCTGACGTCTCCAGTGCCCTGGAAAGGAAATTTTCTATTTACATCAAGTTCACACATGTCACATCATACATTGGACGTTGAAATGTCACATGAATAATAACTGTACTCAATAATGGTAACGTTTGGTGGAGCCTTTCCCCATTTCATGCACCTATATCATGCGGGCTAACTCTTGATTTTTCCCAACGAGAAGAAACGTCGCGCTTGCGATTCCAGGCCACAAGTTTCGACCTTCTACATGAAAGCAGAGCGCTCTCAACCACTAAGCCACGGTGACTGAAGGTAATAATACATTGATGAAGAGCGGCAAATACACGGTGACAAAGTAAGCAAAGACTCATTAGATCTTGCAAAATATTCAATAAAAATGTACAAATTGATCGAAACAGACTAGTGAAAAGCGTGTAGCTCGGGAAACTTCATGAATTAGTTGCACAATTTTCTGAAATTGTACAGCTCTCAGCAGTTTCCAACAAGCAAAAAAGGCTCAAAACATTCAAGACCATATTAATTAGGGTGCAATTGTCAGTTTGAGTTTTACCTTAGGCCCCCATCTGGGCTCCGTATTACCTTATGCCCAGACCCCCGTATTACCTTGGGCCCCCATCTGGGCCCCCTCGTGACCCAGCAAATCTCGGTGCGGCACATGGGGCAGCGCATCCAGTCACATCCCCACTTCCGCATGAGCATCACCCGGCAGTGCGGGCACGGCATCCCGTCGCCTCGGCTGATCATGTCCTGGAGCAGAATGCACTTAAATTGGCGCTCTATAAGCATCCTCGGGAGGAAGACACACGCTCTATAAACATCATCGGGAGGAAGACACACATTCAATAAACATCATCGAGGGGAAGACACACGCTCTATAAGCATCATCGGGAGGAAGACACACATTCAATAAACATCATCGAGGGGAAGACACAAGCTCTATAAACATCATCAACAAGTTACTCTCGATAAACGTTCATTAGATTATCTTACGCTTAGGAACAATATACTCTCGAAGTTATGTTCAATAAACGTTCATTAGATCATCCTTTGAACCATTCTTTACAAGTACATCATTCTTTCTTCCTGTCTTTCGTGGTTGAACTCCATGTCTCATGCGCAAAGCTACCGAAAGAAATTTGTTGTCAACGACAGGTATACATTTGATTCAGTAGGTGATTGTGACGTTGAAGTTATCAGTAAATAGGTTGGAATATTTATGCCATAAATTTATTTGCATTTTAAACGAATTTGAAGTGAGTTAGCATTTTAAAATGTGTGGTAGTACTTGCGAAAATTACTTGAATGCATCATGACCTTCAAGGTTTCCAACACCAAGAATTTAAGAGAGTGATGAGGGATTTTTTTTTAAGAAGTATGTAGAAAAACGATTTTGTGTGAAATATTTTCAGGGACAGTTATTCTTCCTGTGTTTGATTTTTAAGAATGGTATTTTTAAAGGATGATTTCTCTTTTAGTAAAAAAAGTTATATTCATTTTCGTTTATTCAGTGTGAAATATACTAAAGTGCAGAATAACGTTTTCCCCTCAACATGGTACCGAATTCACATCTAATCAATTGCCTCACTTCTACTCGGATAACACACCCAGACCCATCAAATTACAAGAGTCATGGTACGTTTTCCACGGTTTTTAACTGACTAACATGTTTAACGTAAACGAACAAAGTCGACAACGATATTTTACACTATGCTTAACGTGCCTAAAAAAATATCACTGGATTTATTGTGATTGATATTTCACCTCATGACTTTTTGAACAAAATTAATTAGTTCCTGTAACTTGGATTTATATTTGGATTCGGAAACAACGAATCACCTCGAAAAATTTCTGAGTCTTCAGCGAGTCGATATCTTCTTTCTGCGAGATCATTTCTTGATATTTCTTGCACGAGAGGCCCGTGTGCTGCGCCTGTCACAAGAAAAGAAAGGATGTTTTATTCCAATCGAGTCTGACGTATAATTATCGTCTTGCGCATTGGTTTTTCAAAAATCTTACAACCAGCACCAGGAGGCAATGACGAATACCTCTGGTTAAAGAATAGGTCACGGCTTTGTAAATTTGTGCTCAGCGTAAATGTGAAGAGAGCATACATTAATATGAATGAAGTTTAGATTAAAATAAATCCAGCAAAAAATGCAACCTGGACATAAAAATGCTTTCATAAACGAATGAATAAACTAACAAACACTCTAATGATGTAATTGTACAAAACACATAAATCAGTCCGGTGGTGTGATGAATTCTCCCTAAAAAAAGGAAGAAGTAAAGCAGCAAGCGTTTATTTTGATGAAGTACCTACGCAAACAAAAAATGTAGTGTATCGCGTTTTCAATCTTAACGCTGTCATTTAAAGACGAAAATCACACGACATTTTTTGCGACTTTGGCTTGAATCGGGCATGAAAGAATAGATGAGAAAAACGGTTCGTAATCCGTAAGCATTAGAGTACGTTTTGTTTTTCAAGAAATAAATCACTATCATTAGTTATTTTTCGAATGTTAATCTAACGCTTACGTGCCGCTCAACGTCATTTGATGGGAATCGGAAAATAAACGATAGATGATGGGAATTTGTTTCTCTGCGTTCCTACTTAAAAAAATTTCAACTGTTAATAATGGAAAGAAAAAATATTGAACGGATGATCCTACTTGTCCACATGACGGCTTGCACAGCGCACACACACCTGGCAAGTGAGGCAGTTCTGCTTGTAGCACACGCTGCACAAGAACGTGTTCACGTTGTCCTCAAAGACACAGAAGCCCCTGCAGTCTGGCGTCTTGCAGTGGAACACATTCTGCATGGACCCGGCCGCCTGCTTCACGGACTTGTTGAGGTGAGCTTCGTATTCAGCTGCGCTCACCAGCTGCAATCAGAGGGGGAATGAGAGAAAAGAAGTGTGTGCAATCAGAAAGGGTATAAGCGAAAATAAGTGTGTGCAATGAGAGAGGAAATAAGCAAAAAGAAGGATGCCATCTACACACAACGCTGGTAAGTTAATCCTGTCTCCGTTAAATTAGCGTGCCTGAACTGGAACATTGCCGGGAATATTGATAAATTATGAGGCATCAAATAGTGCGCATGAGGTGGGAATCGGAAATTTGTTTATTGAATGTAAAAATTTACTAATTGAATTGATATTGAAAAAATTGATGTTTAAATTAGGTAGAATTGACTCAGACACTTTAATTTGGAGTGTATAATATTTGACACATTCTTCGTAAGAGGTGATACGCGGTTGATGGCCTTTATTACTACAATACCGAGATAATAATCAGTCAAGAAATACTAAAAGACATCCTTCAAAATAACTTTTTGGATTAACGTCCGTGACGAAAAACTTTTTTCGCTTCGATTTCGGCGAAACTCACATATGTTTTCAAATTAACACATATTCTAAATTTTTTGGCAGAGCAAATTCTTTTCCCACGATCAAATGAGATCAAAACAACCAAATGAGGTCAGACAGCAAAATCTTCCTCGCCGATCGCACTTGCGAATGATAAATTAGTTAAATAAACTCCGCCTCAGAATCATTTCGTATTTACTAATGGCAGAAGACAGTAATTTTTTCATGAATCAGGTTGGAGAAATGTCAATTCATACAACGTAAAACTGAGCTCGTTCACGAGGTAATATACTTTTTACAAGTTAGTTTGGACAAAAGGAAATAATAACTGTTCTTCGTTAATTAATAACTCTAAGAAGGTTAACACACTTTTTAAGTTGCATGTCCCAGATAAGTTTAAATTTTAGCCCCGGTAACTTTGGTTTCCCTTTCAGTTTCAGTTGTGCTCTTCTTTTGGGAAATAAAGTGAGCCCAAATTTCCTACCAGGTGTACTGTGTGGGTCATTGATCAACAAAGAGTATCAATTCCACGGCGTCCTCTGATTGATTACGCGGCTTTATTTATTACAACGTTACCAACAATTACAAGGAAAACCCGATGTCATGTATCAACTGAATTCAAACAAACATTTCTTTTTAATACCTAATAAGAACAACCACTTCTTTTAAGATTTAATAGAAATAAACATTCAGTTTTAATGTCATAGCTTAGCCTGAGGCTGTAATTCGCATGTGCCGCACTCACAGCTTTCACTTCCCGGTCCTGTATGGTGGCGTCGCAGGCGTAGCTGTCGTCGCGGTAGAGGCATTTGACGGCCGCTGTGTCCGAGTAACGCACCGCGTTTGCAAGACATTCTCTGTGAGGAAAAGCTTTTTTAAACTCCAAATATTCTTTTGTTTTCCCTAGTAAATAATATCACCCTTAAGAACTATCAGGTCATCCCATAAGTTCTGTCCAAATTTTACCCTTTTTTTAAATTGACCGAAATTCAAAGAGAATTTTATAATGTCTAATGGAGCTGAATATCATTTAGTTGAACTGATCAAATTTTATTTTTCCAGAACAATAAATTTAAAATTTGCTTGATTAAAATCCGGCTAGCATTGAAGTACCCCAAGAATCATTAGATGCACATCGTGTTTTATGAGTTCAAGAAAGGAAACTCAGCAGCTCCCTCAGACTACCATTTGTTTCGAAGCTTACAAAATCATTTGGAAGAAACAGCTTTTGCAACGCAGGAAGAGGTTGAAACTGTCATTTGTGAGTTCTTTGAATCTAAACCAAGAGAATTTTGCTATAATGGTATTAAAAAGCTTGTTAACAGATGGAAAGAAGTCATAGATAATAAGGGAAAGTACATTGATGATTGAATCTTTAATCTAACGTTACATTTGGTTCCTTGTTTTATTTATTCGGACAGAACCTGTGGGATGACCTAATACTTTTAAATTGATTGCAGAACTTTTGTGCCGTAGTAGTAACGGGAACGGATTCATCTTGCCTGCAAAAGACGTGAAGACACTCTCGTAGTACAACACCGGCACGTGGAGGCACTTCCGAAAAGCATACTCTGCACTCGAACGCCTCAGTGCACTTCACTAGCGCATCTTTTTCGAGCGCCGAAACCGCTCTGTCCAGCTGCTTCAACTCCTGCGATAGTTTCAGAGCCTTAAAACCTTCTGTCGTCACTGTTCTAATGATTTTACAAGTCACCTTCCAAACGAATATATGTATTGCGTAGAGAATTGCGTCTTAGAATCTTCTGTTGCCACTGTTTTAATGGATTTTCCTTATTACCATCTAAACGAATACACGTACTGCTTAGCGAAAAGCAATTTTACAGTGGTCCAGTTCTTTGTGAGCTGAAATTTTAATAACATTTGTAAAGATACGATCACGACCGTTTTAAAAATAAAAGAATTTGAGCAACAGTACGTGTATGATAGCCCTAAAAAGACTGCAAATGACAAGCTAGTTCAGATGAATGTTTATGAATTGTGCAGAACAAACACTAAATAACATTTTTTCATGCATTGTTTGTACCAGATATACTCTAATTTGTGTGAGCATATCAATTTTAGAAGCTTAATCTGAGTATCGTGGGCGTATCGCGAACATTGGATTTTTTATGCAGACAAATGACAGAATCAAAATTGGTAAGTTGGAATCCCAGAGGAAGAAAAATTTACTCAATTTTGTTCAATTTTATCCTACATTTCCTAACAAGTAGAGGTGGTAACAGAAGTTCTGTCCAATTTTTGAGCTATATGTTTCAGGCACGATTACTTCAATTTAGCTTGCTAATTTTGTGTGCTTATGTATGGTAATTAATGAAATATTATTTCTTCTCTCAGATTATGTAATAATTATCGGAATTAATAACTATTTGTAACCCTAATGTACACTCCAGGTAAAGAACACATCAGGCATATTTTACTGTTTGAATTTCATAGCGGCAATACGGCAAGCTCAACAGCAAAAGCACTGAAAGACACTGATGGAAATGATGTTGTGAATGAAAAAACCTGCAGAAGATGGTTTTCACGGTTCAAAAAAGACGACTTCAGTCTGAAAGACGGACCGAGAGCAGGATGCTCAAAAAACTCATTTATGAGCAATTGCAACCTGCAATTGATGAAAATCCAACCTGCACTATTAGAGAACTGAGTAAAACCTTTAATGTGAGCTATATGACCATATCGGGAAATGAAAAGACTTGGCAAAGTCTCAATGGCTAGGAAATGGGCCCCACACGACTTTTCAGAAATCAACAGGCAACAGCATGTGACCTGTTGTGTTTCACTGCGTTCTCGTGAACTTCAGGTATCTTTTTTAGACCGAATCATAACTGGCGACGAGAATAGGATCCTTTACAACAATGTTAAGCGCGAAAAACAGTGGCTAAGTCGTGGTTCAAAGCCAATTCCACAGCCGAGAAGTGGACTGCACCCTAAAAAAATTCTTTTGTGTGTATGGTGGGATTTGAAGGGAATTGTTTATTATGAACTAATGGGTGACAATCAAACAATAACATCTGAAGTTTACTGTCAGCAGCTAACTCGTTTAAATGCAGTTTTACAGGAAAAACGGCCTTCTTTGCTCAATCGAAAAGGAGTGATCCTGCACCATGACAATGCCAGACCCCACACTTCAAGAGCAACCAAAAATCTCATTGAAGAATTTGGCTGGGAAGTCATGCATCACCCACCATATTCTCCCGATCTTGCTCCAACCGATTTTCACCTTTTTAAGAGCTTACAGAATCATTTAATGGTTCCAAGGCTTATTTCAAGAGAAAAGGTCGAAATGAAACTAGTTTCTTTTTTTGAGTCTAAACTGGCTAAATTCTATGAAGAAGGAATCAGAAAGCTTTTGGCAAGATGGGAAGAGGTAATTAATAAAAATAGTGACTAGGTTGAAGACTAAATAAATATGTTTTTGACAGGATTTTCACTTTGTTTCAAATTTAAAAATGAACAGTACTTATGTTACAACCTTATATCTACAGATGTTTCAAGAAGGAAAATGATTTCATAAGATAAAAAGTGCAAAACTTTAAAACTTAAAGAGATGACAATGCTGATCGAATTTTTAATTTCAAACGAAATTTGAACATTTTTAATCAGAACTTCGAACATTTTTATCGTGGATTCCCGTAATGATCATTGAACGGTCTTCAGTAACGCAACATACTTTTATTTTAGGAAATACAAGTCGTATCTGTGCATTTTTAAACGATTTTTTCGATGATTTTGCCACCGAACAATTAGGCACATGGAGAATACGATTATATCTCCTGAAAATAAAAAAATTCAAAAAAGATCATTAATTTTTCTTCAATTTAAACCATCATTCAAAATATGCTGAGATTATAAGCAAGTGAAAAGCGCAAAAAAAGCGAATTTGAAATCCAAAAATATTTTTGACTATTATTAACACGTCGGCAGAAATTCAGGCCAGTTTGAGTTCAAACACTCTAAACAAGAAAATGCATCTTCAGTCACGTACACTTTTAGCTCGATCTAGTGCGAAAACCAATCAGATAGAAAAATTATTTTTCCCGCAGTCCAACCTGCATGATGAGTAAAAGAGGTACATCAACTGAGCAAGCTTAGGCAACTTAGTATTTGGTCTGTTTCGGCATCATCCCCAAACATAACTCACGTAAGCGTTGTCATCGTAGAATTGAGGATCCGATCTGTCGCTCGGCTTCTCCGATCCGCAAACTTCACAGCCAGGACGACGTACATCATTAACAAAAGTACAACGCCTGCAAATCCAACCATTCGTTGCGTCAGACGAACTGACTGAATTGGAGTTGTTAGAGTTGGAGTTGTGAGCGTTGGAGAGATGAGCGTTGGAGAGGTGGTCTTTAGAGTGACGAGTGTTGGAGGGAACAGCGTTGGAAGGATGACCTGAAATTCTACGCTCAGTTGGTTGATTTTTACTGGGATCAGATCTTTTTTCTTGCTTTGTTTCACTGCTCTTTTGTTGAGTACTTCTCGACGTTTTAGACTGTGATGAAGACTTTTTATCGACTTTCATTTCAATTTGACCATTTTGATCTTTTTGGACACTTTTAAAGAATGAAGAGTCTCTTCGACTCACAGAAATATCAATTTGGCCTCGATTTTTTTCCGGGATGGCCACGCTGGGGTCTACGGTCGGCGGAAGATTTTTTGGACGGAAATTGCCACTTGATTGAGACTGAAGTTCTTGCTCGTTCATTTCTCTCCTAATCAACTCATTACCTACGACAGGATCTTCAGCAGGCGCAGAAGGAGCGTATCTGCCAATTTTCAAAGGATTCCTTGAAGCTGCAAGGGGAGAAATAAGAAGGTTGGGTGAATCGTTTGAACTTGAATGCTTTCTTTGGTTGTTGATGAGCTGTTGCTCAGGTTTGGCATATCTTGTCATTTCAGGAGTTTTTGTGGAGTCTTCGTCGTTCTGAGAATCGCTGGTGGATGCAGTGGGCGGAGCAACGAGGTACAGGAAGAGAGGGCAACCCTCGCGCGTTACCTTGTGTTGTGATAGAGTCGCGTTGTCGTCTTCCGCGAGCCTTCGCCCTAAGATCCAGCGCTGAACCGCCGGAGGGAAGCCAAATTTTTCAAATACCTGAAAAAAGCGTCAATTTCTCCTGAAAACGTGATGCAGAATAATTTTTTATAATCAACTTAAGGAGTGATTCTTCATCGATGGTTTTCTTGACCGTTTTGCGTTGTCCGGTAATAAGTTGGCCCAACTTTCACTGACTAACAAAAATTTGAAGAATAAATTATGAGTAGCACAAACGCTCAGTTTTGTGTCAAGAAAGCTTTACGACATGTACCAACAGAGGACCGAAAAACCTGAAACTAACAATATCTCAATAGAATAATTAGGTGTCTCACGTCACATTTCGAAGTGAAATTTAAAGTAATAAAATGAAAAAAATACATTTTAGCTTGAGTGTGCTTCAGTATTGCGACATGAACAGTTGATCTGCAGTCAAAAATATTTAGTTCAATCATTGCAGACTTCATTTTTTCCCTAGCTAATCGTTACCTCATTGCCGCCACGCAATAAAAAGTTTCACGCGTCGCTAATTTAGGACCCCCAAGATCTTCATTTCAATATTTTTCAATTGCTTCAAAAAAATTATATTCATGACAATTTACACACCACAGCGATGGGTTCACAAAAACTCGTACGTTATTTCCCGCCTTATTTTTCTTGTTCTAGGGTTCGCTGTACTCAATCTAAAGTCTTACGTATTAGTACACTGATGTTCAAATGGACGAGCTTGCTTTACTTTTTTCTCTTTTTCACTTGCATGGTCAACTAAAAATATGCATCTTCTTAGACTATGGCAAAATTGCAAGTACATTCTTTAGATATCTTCGCAGGTATCTCATTTAAAGAAAAAACTCGCGTTTTTGCACTTTATACGCGCAACGTATACTTTTATGCGCTGCACTTACTTTTGGACACGAATTATGCTGAAATCGTGCGAAGACGCAATCTTGTTTTTCTTTAAAATTCACGCGTCGCAACAGTGAGAACGGGAAAAAACTGGCATATCACAAGACAAAGCGTGATCTCACACGGTGGTGATCGAGAAAGCCGGACAGTGTGGTCACGAGCACACTTTCAATGGTTTTTAATTTCTCCAAACTAATAACATTTTGAGAACGTAAATCTTCGACGCAACTAATTATGAAAATCTCCACCAATGTTTAATTAACTAGTGATGTATTATTAAATTAGTTGAAACGACCATAATTCAATCAATATGTAAATTTTTCTACGAAAGTCAGGAAACAGTAATAATTAACATACATTGTTTAGTCAACATCGTGAACTAGTGGCATGAATACTTTGAATTCTACTCGTAATATCGGTACATTTCTAGGAATAACATATGGCGTGAATTACTAGCAGTCTCCGTCAACAGGCATTAGAGAATTCCATATTTTAACTAACCTCGCACATTTACGAAATTTAGTAGATCTAATCATCATTTTCTATCCTCTCACGTACGCTGATTATTTGGTTAGTCCATCATAAGTTTAGGATAAGCTGCTTACTTTAGAATCAGGGAGATTACGTTTGGTTGCCAACAAGTGAATCACTGAACTAATTTGGGGGCAGATATAAGTCGAATTAAAACTATCTTCAGAAAAATTGTTAAGTTATATTTGTATTGTATCATCACTGATGATAAAAATTAGTAGCTTTAAAATGCTCGAACTACTGTTTACCCAAAAGTTGTGCTCGTCCCTCAACGTGCAATGTTACACACCCGGAGATCAGGGCAAATATCTGGCAGTAAACGTCGTAGGAAGTGAACATAAAACTCACCACTGATCGAAGCTCGCCGACGGTCATGGAGGACGTAACTGAGATACTGAGCGGACCTTGGTGACTCGATCGGTCTTCCACGAACAGTTGAACTCTGGAACAAATTAAACGTTTAACGTAAAAGAAGAATACTCAGGTAAAATACGCAAAACTTTATTTGACAGAAGACTGTGTACGGGACTTATCATCGCGCGAGATTCTTATTCATTGATTGAACGAGCAAACTTTGTCAGATGGGAAAATTTTTGAAGAAACTTTGTTTATCTTAGTTAACAACTGATGTTCGTGATCATTTTCAGCTTAATAACACAAGATGTGTTATATAGAACAAGGACAATTATAAATTCGTAGAACAAGTACATTTTAAACGTACGCTGTTCTGACGGAAAAATATTTAAAAAGAAATCAAGACAAAATTCAAAACTTTGTTGATGAAAATAATTATCAAAAGCCTCAACTTTTTTTAGGATTATAATCAGAGGCGTTTTCCCCAGGCATGTTATTACTGAGTAACTTCCATGGAAACTAAGAACTTAGTTACGAACGAGGAGCTTGAAAAGAATGTTAACTCGATGCGGTAACAAGAGTACGTACATATTATATGAACGAATTAATAATTATCATTTCAAGTTTAGTAATTACCAGTTCATCAAACAAGCTTATCATTATTATCAATGTCTTAAAACAAAGTTATAAAACCAAACATCGAGCTGGTGTAAAAAGACAGGTAATGTCACCGAGAGAATCTTGGTGCGCACCAACATGGCAAATGCTTTAGAATCAAGCTCGATATTTGTGTGATGTTTTAGACACATCTGTGATCTTACGATGCAAAAAATGCAACCGGCTGTGTTGAACTACAACGACATGCTGTTTGTGTACAGTAAAGCAACAGTAATAGTTGTTTTAATGTCATTACTTTCCTGTGAAGTGCTATATGAAGCTAAGGTTACTAACTTTTGAGATTAGAGATGAACATATTTATCTATAAAAATATGACAGTCTGTCTCCGTAACAAGAATTTGGTGGTATGTGCATGGGTGTCATTGATGAAATTTGTATTGCTTCAAATTTAAAGTACGTTGTTGCATAACCATAAGGTGAAGGTCATAAGATTTCTTGGACTCATTTGGAAAGCAAACTGAGATTTGGGCGATAGCCAACCGTGCTAAATCGCTGTCCCTCAAAATACTGGTCATTGGTTCTCAATTCTTGAAAAATCTTAGAAATTAAATGGAATAAGAAAACATTTTTCTGTTCATGCTTTCATGTTAAAATAATTACTAATGTTATGTACGACAGCTGAAGCCAACGTCACTAAATTACTGAAATACATTGAAAAGCTTTGAAAAGAAAAATTTAGTGCGATAGTGAATGACCGTTTGCGTGTGTCGTTTTCATAGAAAACATCTATTCTAAATGACGAGTTTATCCCCCTGCTTTTCGTTAGAAAAGCATTTTAATAGAAATTAATCAAATAGTATTTGAAACCAACTTGAATATTCAAAATTTATACCCTGGTCTGATGTTACTATCATAGTCCGAAATTTCTTCTATTTTGAGGAGCACACAAATACAGGTTATTGGAAGACCCTTTGTGTGAGGACCCAGTGTATATTACAAGCTTCGACTATCACGGTAAAAAAAGTCACTCGTATGAAGACAGATATTTCAGGCCGTGTCCTACGACCTATTATTTAGTACAAGCTGTAAGCCGCACCGGACCTAACACTAGAACCCACTACAGACAGTGCACTCTGACGAATAGCTTTGTAAAAATTGCTGACCACAGACTAACAAAATATTTTTAGACAGAATCCCCAAGACAATTCCTTCCCATTACTTGTTATGCCTAACTTTGTCTAAATGTTTTTTAGGAAATATGGGAATGGGAGTGGTAAAAATTCCAAAATACAGCGGATCCATGAACAGCGAATAAACTTTTAATTTCAGGTTGTTTATTCGTTTAAAAGATTTTAAAATTAATTTTTATTTCCAGATAGATGGGCAAATAGTAGGTACAGACAGAGAAGATTGTGTACTAACTCCAAGATTGAATTTGGTGAATTAGTTACGTCAAAATGTGGGTGATGAGATGATTTTTTCTTTCATTTTATTCATTATGAATCACTGGGACAACTTTCAATGATTTTTCTGCTCATTTTTCGATTAATAATCAGAGTAGCGAAATTTTCAATTGAAAGTCACCACCTGTCATGGAAATGATAACCCGATTCAATTTCTTCATTCTCTCAGAAATGGAAATCCACTTAACACTTCCCTTGTATTTCAGCCAATCAAACTAAATTTCTTATCCAGTTATTCACGTTTAGGAAGTCGTGAAAGAACAGTTGATCATGAAACCCTAAGCAATCAATCGTTAAATGTAAGAAAAACAACTTCCTGCCGAAACTAGTGTCTCCAAAAGTAGAACTTCCACTGAAAGAGTACGCAAAACCTCGTCTTACCTTAAAAGTAATAATTCCATCCACATTGCTTCGAGTCTCAAAATTCATTAAGTACTGTTAAATGGTAAAAAATCAGAGAATCTCGCTGGTCATCAAGGGGAACGTTGTGTCTTCAGTGAATTCTGCGACAGGTGCAAAGATCTTATGATGCAAATTTGTTCTTCTAAGTTTCTTACACTTAATCAAGCACTAATCATATTCACCTGGCGCCAAACAACCTAATTACTTGCTGATTAATAATCACATGACTTCACTCAAATTGAACTGTTTGGCAAAAAAACTATGCTTACACGTAATTGTTAAGCACCTATATACAAATTGGTTATGAATGAATTTCTCAGTGATGAATTATGTAAGTTGTGACATTCCTCATCATCGAAATAATGTGTTTACTCACCGGAAGGCTCCAGTGTTAATCGCAATGTCGGACGAGTTGGTCTCGATAAGTTTCGAAACTGTATCGGATTTCACCTTTCTTCTGTCCGGAGAGGATTTGTGGTCCCTTATGGTCACGTCATTGTTTAGGACCGACTCTATACCGAGATGATGAACTGCAGAGTCACCGAGGAATCCTTGAAGCTGATCTACCAGGTTGGCTTTTTGAGATGAGATAGCTTTGCTCGCTGCTGCACCGGACGTTGTTTCCCTGGGGGAACACTGCTGTTTGGCCTCCAAGTTGTTGTTTTGGTTTGTGGTCCTGATGTTAGAGACTAGATTGGAACGCGTGATATTGCTCGCTGTATCTGCGTTTTCTTTGCGTCCTCCACCGGTGACATTGCACGCTACCTTGAGGGTTGCCAGCTCTCTGGCGAGGTTGGCGGCATCGCTGTGGTCTCCTCTTCCGATCGCTGCTTCTAGCTTCTTTAGAAGCTGGGATATACGCATCGTACTCGTGGAACTCCAACCCGAACATTCAGCACTCATTGTTGCTGATCAGAAAGTAGAAATGCTCATCAGACATTGGTACTAGGCATGGTATGACATTGGTGTGTCAGTCATCATTGGCAAAGGTGGTTGCACAATTCTGTGTACAGTTATGAAATATGTAAGTTATCAAAGCCATTACTCAGTTTATAACCTAACAAAAAATTTAATATGCCTCCAAAATCAAGGCCAAATTAATCTGCGAAATAAATGGTTAACATGTAAATTACTGTAATAGGGATTTGAAACAGCGGTAGACAAAATTTTTATAAAAATTTCATTCGTTACTATAACGTGTCTAAAGCCTCAATAAATTCAAAATTACAATTGTTTGTCCCTCTCCTAGATTTTCCATTTTTCCATCAAGAATTACCATCTGCCTTAACAATAAAAATGTGCTTTACAGGAAATTAAATCCATTTATTGTGTGGTCATCATGATGCTATTGATTTTTATTAGTGAACTTTCATGTTAATATTGTATTTATCATTCCGAAACACAGCAAAAAATTACTGTACCACAAAATCGAGACTCAATTTATAAACACATTTTATCGAGGACTGTGCCAGCAGTTGTAAAACATTCAGCATTAAGAGAACCCAAAATATCGCCACAGTTTACGAACATTTCTTCAATCTCGCTGCCGGTTACAAAATTCGAAATTCTGTCGTGTGGACTCGAAAAAGATCAGAATATGCTGCTTATAATTCGGACGAGCAAAGTGTCTCCAAAGCCACGAAGTGCTAGTTACTGTGAATCGTTTGTTGCATGGTCATATCATCGCTCTATGGCATCATCACCATGGTTTGGTGCTTGTTTTTTGACTCTACCACCCGAGTTGAAGCACGGTTCAAAATTCCAGAGGTTTGTCAGGGCTCTTGACGGGGATTTTTTAATCGTTTCGTATTTAAAAGAGAGAAAATATTATTTGCTGCAATTCACAGCAAACTTAAGATCTCATTACTAACGAAGATTAAAATAAAACTAAACCTTTCTAGTGATACGTACGACGTTCGTGACAAAAGAAGTACTGCATTATATTACATGACATTTCGCCCTTAACAGGTAATCGATTTCTGGGAAGTTCGTTCAGATATAAAAGCATCAAGTCCCTCCGCTCCTACTAGCACGAATGAACCCTGCTGCAGAATCAGCTAAAAATAATTGTTGCCCAAACCGGACATGAATACGACGATTTTCCGGTGCGCCGTACGTTACAATCATCCTAAGCTTACGCCAAAAGTAGCAAGCCGCAGAGAGGGCAACATCAATTATTGGCAACTCATGGTAGAAGAAAAATTTTTTTTTTCGCTCAAAGGTTTTTAACCAAACTGGGTCTCCAAGAAAAGAAATATTAGGTGCAATTTTTTATTGGATACGGCAAAACAACTATAGTTGAATGTTCAGACAGATCATGAGATTTTTATAATATATAATTTTCCAGCAAATTCATTGAAAGTTCGTTACACGACTCTCAACGTTAATATTATTATTTTTATTATAATCTCCCCTTACTGAAAATGTTAAACATTTAAGCTTGATATAGTACAATAGTCTATCATTCGGAGGCAAGCTATTTTAGGGTTTTTATGATGTTTAAAAATAAAAGAAACTTTAAGGAAATGAATTTCGGGTGAATTTTCAAATGACAGTTCAAAATGCTTCATTCTAATTTTGATTGTTTCCTCATTTATGACAGCGCTTCAACTTTCTTTAATATCGAAATCACATCTTAAAAAAGATAAGCTCATCGATGCACACAGACGGCAGAGCATCCCATTACAGTTAATCTAGAAAATACTCATTTAGAAAAAAATAAAAACAATTCATTTCCAATGAAGTTTACACATGAAATATTTACAATATTGTTTTTTTAAAATATCTCAACATTAATCCTTAGTTGTTACTTACACATGGGTATCGTAATATCCATGTCACATGTCGACACAAAAAATGATTGAGAGAAAAACACAAAAAAATGCATTCCCTTCTATGCGCTAATCTGATTTTTACAATGCATATAAATAATAAAGAAAACATAATTCAAGCACATTGTTGAAAACTCCATCATTAGTGCGTACTTATATTGAAATATGAGCATACGAATGTAGGAACTAGTGATAGGGGTATGAGGGATTGATGTTAAAGGAAAATGGGCAGATTTTGTAGATGCCTAAAACAGCTGCGCAGCGAAAGTTAGCATCCGAACCGTAACAATGAGCTGCTGGCGTTTAGATAGGAGTGTGAACGTCTTTCATTTTTGTGTTTTGGCACTTAACGCGCGTTACCTCGCACAACTGTTAATGTATACGGCCTTTAATATGATCTTTAACCATCCCAGTACGTCCAAGAAGAAAAGCCTGAAGATAACGTCTCACCTTTGAAATCAGCAATTCCTTTTTTGAGAGTTAGTTGGTGGCTGAGCTCTTCCACTGCCAAACGCTGTTGATCATCGACTTCAAGAACCTGAGGTCGTTGGTACAGGTCACCGCCAGGAGAAGCACTTGTAGGATTTATGTTTTCTTCGAGTCCCGTTTCGCTCATGTCGGCAGAAGAGGCGTCTAAGAATAACTCTGTTGAATCAGAATCGTAATCCGCTTGATACGCGTCTTCGTAAAATGAGGTAATTGGAGATCCTCTTTGGCTGTGTTCAGCTTCTATTTGCTGGAACTCAGAAACTTCCATTAAATCAAAGGAACTTGACAGGAATGAAGAAGAGTCCCGTGAATGGGACGTTTCAGCTCCAGTTTCTCCGATAATTCTATCGTATTCTTTGTGGATGCCCTGCTCCAGGTCTGGTTGACCACTTTCTTGTTGACTAGAATCGATGTTCTGGAATAGTCTTCTTTGCTGGGTTTCTCTTCGTGATAAATCCAATTCGTCCTTTCCTCCACTGTTTGGACTTGGGAATCGTTGACCGTTCACTTGCAAGTGATTTAAAGAAAAAAATTGATTAGAATCTTCCTTAGTATGTATTATAATTTTTTTTCTTGGCTTAGTTGGATTTGGTTTCAAGAGCATAGGCTTCAACCTCTCGATTTCTGCAAGTGCTGCTATTTCGTCGAATTTGGAAATAGCAGAAGAGATATCAACTTCTGGATTTTTAACTGCCTGTTTGGAATCTTGTATGTTTTTCGAGAAGCCTTTCAAGTTGGAGCTCTCAGAATCACAGTTCAAATCATTCTTCTCAAATAAACTTGCTTGAGTTTTTACCAGGCCCACACTCTTTCTTCGGTTTTGTTTTATTTTCAGATTTTTCTCGGTTTGATTTTCGGTTTCAGGTTTTTGGTCGAAGATATGTATTGTATTTTTTACAGCACCTGCCGGACTAATAATTAACCTTTTTGGCGCATCATTTTTGTAAAAATTTTTGTCCTTGTTACACTGAAACAGGAAAGCATCTATTTCGGTCTCAGAAACTACCCTGCCTAAATCTTGCTTGAAACTTTCGTTTCTCGGAAGAGCGGATCGTTGGAAGTCTTCGCCTTGAGAGTTCTCAAAGTGACCACTCTCTTGGAGCTTGAACTTTTGCAATCGAGCTCTGCGAACCTCGTTGAGATTGGGTTCAAATTCGCCAACTTTTGAGTTGATGTTATGGCCTGTGCCACTTGGTTCCGATTTTTTATCAACTTTGTTGAAAATAACGATCGATTCTTGACTGTGTTCCTGCAATCCCTTACTGAAGTCTTTAGCGCCAAAGTACTTTCTGAGTTCCAATTCCCATTGGGCCTGTTTTTCCGCTTTCATCAGTTTAGAAACAGGTCTTTCACTCTCCGAGCACTTTGCTCTCACTGCTGTCTCAACAAACATTTGCTCCTTAGTGCGGTCATCAATTTCGGTGAACGTAGATTCGCAGCCTTGGTCGTCTGAATCTGTTTTTGAGGGTGGCAATCTAGAACCATCTTCTGCTATCCTGGTGGGATTCGTGGGTCGTCGAGAAGTACAAGCCTCGCACGTAATTCTCCAAGGCACGTTGATAAGAGTACACATGCTACACTCCCAGCGAAGTTTGGCTTCTGGTCGAGGAGGGACATCGAGCGGTGGTGAGAGCTTTGCGTCCGGCAATGATGCCTCGTTTGAGAGCTCAATTTTCCTACGAGCCTCATTGATTCTTTCGGTAATATTTCGTTTTTCATCCCTTTTTAATTTCTTGTGTTCAGCTTCATTTTCTTCTTCATTTATCCTCTCAATTTCTTGTCGAACATCAGCAAGTTCTTCCATTATTTCTCGTGCATTAGCAGTGTGCAAGCGACTGTCGAATAGAGAATCATTTCTTATACTCAGATCTTCGTAAATACAATCGAAATTCCTTGTCAATACCGAATTTTGATCGCTGAAACAATCGTCGTGAGGAACGGTACCCGAAGAAGTAACAGATTCCGATGCTTCAAGTATAACAGAGACGTCTGGAGCAAACAATTGGTTCATTCTCAGTCCGAAGTTTCTGTTAGACTTCGTTGGCTCTCCAAAATTAGATCTAGATACAGGTTCTACGCCACCTCTTGCTCTGGTTTTCGCCGTAGGAGGGCTAGGACTTTTCCCAATGGGTGTTTTAATGTCCTTAGCGAGTTTATAAAACTGTTCAGCATCAAGATTTGCCATCTGTATCAAACTGGGACTTTGGGATGGAGATACTAAGGGGTTATTTTTTTTAACACCGTTGCTTTCTTTAGCGACAGAAGCTCTGTGGTTGTTCGAACTAATTTCGACAGCTTGCAACGAACTAGTTGTTACTTCTCGGGTAATCGTTTTCTTATTCACTTGCATTTGCTTTGTTTGGGAGGAAATTTCTTGCATATTTGAGCTAGTCTCTTGTGAATGAATTCGACTTCCCATCTCATTTCTGGATGCTTCTAACCTCGGCTCAAGAGAGTTCGCGGTCGTGTTTAGCTTCTCTGTTGGAATTTTGCTGCTTTGCGTGAGATCTTGTTGAGTGAGGAAGTGAGTTTTTGGAGAGTTAGGATCAGCTAAACTTCCTTCCTTGCTATTCAATGTTTTCTCTCTCTTCAACTCAACTTCTGCTTCTAAATTCAACTGACTGATATTTGACAGCAATGAAATTTGTGATTTACGCTTTGTCTTGCACGAGTCAACGACTTTCTGCAAAACAGATTTTTCTGATTGTACGGTGCCACACGGACTTTGGGAACTGGGAGACACCGAAATTTTTCCATCGCTGAATTGCAGTTCTGGCCTCCAAAATTCATAAACTTGGTCAATTACGTCGTGTTTTTGCGGAACCTTTGCAACCTTGCATTTCGTTCTACGTTTGTACCAAGGTTTCAGGAATTTAGAGCAAGAGTCAACGCTCGATTTTCTTGACGTTGGGGATTCTGACAAATTTCCAGCTTCACCTGCAAATATCGACTGAACTGATGAGTTGCTACTCATGCTACAGCGAACACTGTTCTGGCTGGTTGTGCTCCGAAGAGTAGAAGGAATTGACTGAGCTTTCTCTTCAGCATTGACACTAGAATTGAACATCTCAGTAGTGGCTGATGCGGAACGTCGAGGCAACTCGAGTGGTTGTTTACTCCCGAGATGAGGCGGTGTGTTAGAAGGCGGCTCAGGGGCTTTTCTCTTGATTCGAACAGCATCCTTACGAGGTTCTGCATTTCTCTTTGAACTACGATTGCATTCTGTGCCATTGAGGGAAAAATCGTCGCTGTCCTTCCTCAATCTGTTAACCGGAGAGTCCTCTTGCCTATGGCTATCGGATCGAGACCCTCCAGCCGAAGGAGGCAAAGGTGCAGCTCTCTTTTTCTGATCAGACGAGATCGTATCTTCAGATTGAACGTTTCCCGCCGCATCGGAAAAATTGCTCGAACGTGCATTATTTTCGGTAAAAGAGCTCGAACGCGGAATAAATCTCGCAGTTCCCTTACGTTGTTGTGAGATATCCACAGATTGGTCGAGTATGCTTTGGTTGTCGGCGCTCCTACTTTTAGAAAGAGGCACAAAAATGTTATCTGGAATAGAACCACTCAAGGTTGACACACTACCCTCAGTCGTTCTGCTACACGTACCCAGCGAATCTGAGCGCTTCACTTTTCCTTGAAACCAGCTAAATATTTTCAGCAGACTGCTTTTCTTAGCATGATTTTCTTGGTCGTAACTACGGGAATGACATAACAGACGGCTTCGTCTCTTCCGCGTCTCCGCTGGACACCCAAACGGATTACTCCGCACTCCGCCATTGATTTTTATTTCATCTGAAATGTACGGAGATGAATCTGCACCACAGCCGGTGGCAATGTTCACTGACGCCTCTGAGCAGCCTTCATCCATTTCGTGTTATGGGTCTGACTGTATAAGAGTCTTTGAATTTGGCTCATTGTCAGAACGAAGACGGTAAGCTAAGAGTATCAGTCAGGCAAGACTTTTATATCATGGAAAGCTCCCTGGGCGTTTTACTTCCTCCACAAAAATATTCGTACATCACAGTAGAAAAGTTTTGTTATCTATTGATGCTAAAAATATTCTGCAAACATAAAAGCAGTTCATTTATTAGGTACTGTAAATTTTAAACGTATACAGTTGATCCTCGAGTAATGCGTTACCTTATTCGAACCACAACTTCTACTGATAAAAAAGTCTTTCTCTGGACTAGTTAACTATAACGTGAATCTGGAGCCGTATTAGGTGAATAACAGGGATTAATTTTTACTCATAAAAGTTAAGGTTCGCTTAAAATGATGTCGCAAACTCGAAGATCGACCGCATGCGATGCGAAACAGTTTTAGATTTATTATTGTAGCTGGTACAACCCTACCAAAAACTGATTGTATACAAGACGAGGCTGCAAGTACGAGTCTGTACTTTGAAGTGAGCGGGATTTCATAAATTTTTAAAGTTGACCGTAAGAAACATTCATTGATATCACCGAAAACCGAACATCTTCTGTACAGTATCTCAAAAATAGGATCGCTAAGGAATAAAGATATTTACAATTGCAATTTGGAGCGGTCGAAAACTTTTGCAGCGATTCTTAATTTTATTTCACCAATCGACTTGAATTCGAGTCCTCGTAATGTTCCGAAAGTGCTGGTGTCAAATCCGGCGAGTAAGAGATATACGTGATCGTTAAGCTCCCACTCAGCACAAGTCAAAAATAGGTGTAAGTCTGCACGCTGACGCAGAGTTATAATGTCTCTTCTTTTGGTCTATGCTCAATATATTATCGTTAAACTCCATGCTCGACAAGGACGAGTCTACTCAATCGCCTTTCCCTTATTTGTTTTTTTCAGAGTGCGACGAGTAAATTCCTTCAAATTCTAGTGAAATCAAAACAGCCACAGATAAGATTATACTTTCATTCAAAACCTTCATCATGCAGTTATCAGGATATTCAGCATTGAAAATGCTACAATAACGATAAAATTTCATCAGAAAATGAATGGAAGATAACTGCGCAAGTAGAATGATTCTTCCTTGAAATCGCGTGACTCATAAACCACTAAATTTACGAGCATAAGATGGCAAGAAAATCTCAAATTGGAAATGTAAGCGAAAGGAAAAAATGGAGGGGGTTGGGGGGAAGAAAACTTAGGAAGAGAAGTGCGATGTCTACAATAAAGTGCATTTCTTTTAGGTTCGTATAGTTAATGTTCTTATCCAGGAGTAAAAGAAGCTTCATAGCTTCACATATACATTATTATCATGTTTAAAGATTAGAAAACTTCGCTGGACACTTATTAAATTAAAAGCTGGGTCCCATTGGTCCGATATTTCTTTTCAAACATAATTTTCTGACCTTACGAGACTTCCAACGCCCATCAACTTTCTTTGTGACTCTACATAGGTAACTTATTAATGATGAGCAGTTATAGAGTCTGGGTATTTAGCTTAATATTTTTAGCAAAGAAAGCGATCTTTCCCTAACGCGTAGTCTCTCAGAGAAACCAATTTCAAATGGCTCTTCAGAGAGTCGAAAGGCAAATACACGACGTAGGAACTGCAAAATCTTTCGGTGCTTGTTGCGAATATCTTGTTGTTTCACTCTTTGGACAGGTCCTACTTCGGTCAAATTTCTCGTGGTCTGGTATCGATTGTTCTGAGTAAAATACGTACAAATATTAATTGCTTACCTTATGGTGACACTATTTATCAAAATAGCGACGGAGGCTGAGATGACCATTTTTTAACTGATAATACAAACATAACACTATAACAAACAGAAAACTTTTTGAGGTAAGACGACCATTTTCATAAGCGTGGACCTCTTCCAAAGGTAAGGACAGATCTACTCTCAGACGGTAATTTTCCTACCTGGTAGAACTTCGCTTTCGGTATTTTGGAAAATAAAAGATTTTTTCCTGAAAATTATTCATCAAAGTAATATAATCGAATATAACCTTTTCCAATTAGAGTCTGTATAACTAAACTTAATTTCTGCTACAAAATTTCAATGCACACTCAGTTGCAATGCTAGAGAGGTTTTCAGCTTTGTAATGGGAATATTTCAGTAAGATTCGTGAACTACGAGAAGTTGACCAATAGATACATTTTCTACAATACTTAAAACGCGTTGTAAGCTTCATAGTAGCACACTTCTCCTATGTTTCACTGCAACACAAAGCACTCGACCAGACTTTCAGCTTTTCTGTTCAAATACGAATCCAAATTCGCCTATATTTATCATTTAAATAAAATTAGAATTTGTCCTCTGAATAAAATTGAAATTGTAAGTTCACTTCTCATAAAAGGTGTTTGATCAAAATTATAAATTTAAATCTCTGGTCGAAGGAAGCACATTTTACCGCAAAAACATTTCCCATGAATTCAACACGCAAGGGTAATTCCCGTGAAACCAGCGCCACCGCGCTAGAGGGTTGCCTGCCTATCTTTGGGGTCTACCTGCACAACGCGAACCACTCTAAAACACTCTGCAGGTAACGGGTGCTATCAATTACTGCTGTCAAATATGAGGAAACATTAATTGAGAGTACAAAGAAATACCTTAAATGTGATTCCACCTCCAATTTGTGGACCGTAATTGAAAAACTTATGAGTTCTTAGTGGTATGGGTCGAGTGACTCACGCATGATCTCATCACTTTTTTGGTCGCAAATTTGAAGGAAATCCAGAGATCAATATTATTGTTCACACATGTATACTGACACTGAAGACACTTTCTACACTTCACTGACACTGCAAGAACTGAAATAACAAAGCTTTAAAAAAATCCATGCGTCTAAAAAAATCCGCGATGCGAGGGGATTGCACTCAGTTACTCCACGATGTCAACAGTCCATTTCAAAACGTGCAAAGTTCACTGTGCATTATTGTTATTGTTATTGTTATATACACAACAAAGTTGAAACACTTTAATTATGAAACCAGAAATTAGGCATCATTTAGCAGTTCCTTGCCACCATAGAATACGCGTCTCGGTCTCCCAACACCTGAGATTGCATAGCGCACCTGCTCCAACTCTTCACGGTCAGAACCACAAAAGTTTTACAATTAATTTCCATAGATTGATAAACCAGTCCAGTAACATCTCACTGAACATATTAATCCCTCAAAAACCCATTAATAAATGGTGACATGAATGCGGACGAGCGAGTGGGCACAGTCGCAGCTCAAAATAAACTCTGCGTGGCGGATGCAGGCAACCGCCTGCTTCTCTGCCGTCTGTGCTGCTGCTCCCTGCTCGACTTGGCTGCCTGCCACTTGTGTCATATTGGCCCGATTTGTAGCTCAGCTTTCGATCAAAGCGAATTATCGCTCACATCGCCGGGAAAAGTTCTGAGAATTCAAACGTCTTTCGGAATAGAGTAGCGAATTATTGATCAGATTCCGGAAAAAATCCTGAGAATTCGAATATCTTTCCGAGGTAAGTAGCGAATTATTGTCCAGATCTTGAGGAGAATTTAAACGTCTTTCGAATTAGAGTTGCGAATTATCGTCCAGCCCACTAATCAGTGTAAGTGGGCACTAACAGAACCGTTTTTTTTTCTCTCAAGCGTTTGTCTAGCTATTGAAATTGCTAATATGATACCTATGTGTGTTTACAAATTAAGGATCTTTATGTTTAGACATTTTGGAATCCAATGTTATGCCTATGATGTATCAATTTCATCTGAAATAACTGTTTTTCTTTCTTTCTATTTTTCTTTCTTTATTTCTTTTTCTTTCTTCAGATCATGAGGAGCAATTCTGGGAATTATTACGTTTTTTCTGAGTTGAGTCGAGAATTATTGTCCAGATTTTGGGGAAGAATTTTCAGAATTCTAACGTCTTTCGGAGTTAGGTGGCGAATTATCGTTCAGATAAATTCTGAGACTGTCATTTAAACGACTTCCAGAGTAAAGTCTTTCCTGTTGATGTCTTGGAGAGCAAAATTTTTTTTTTTAATTCATGTTTAATAATAAGTACAAAACATAACTCTGGCACTCTTGTCCTCGGACTGTAACGCTCTGATCTTGATGTTTGAACTGTCAAACCTATATTAACCCAAAAAATACTAATAACATTTTATTGGCTTGTTTCTTAATCGCTGACGTTCAAGCGATAACGTTCACCCTGCAGGAAATCTCGCAATTGAATCACGGCTGTAATTTATGCTTGAACTTAAAATCCTACATTCGGCCAGAAAATACTGATGACATTAGATGGGCTTGCATCACTCAATCGTTGACGTTCAAGCGACAAAGACGAGTCAAGTTCAACCACTGGACACATGAGGGCCAAGTTCAACACCTACCGATACTTCTACTAGGCCGGAAATAGCGCAATATCTTCAGCTATTTTTTAGAACATATAAAAATTCTTACAAAAAACTATTTAAAGATCGTGAGTTTTTTTCACTTGGAGATTTCACTGACACACGTATGAGATGTGGCACGAGCCCCAACAAAACTTTAAATTTGTTAGCAGGCAAACCATGAGCCACACATCGAAAAATGATCTTTATTTTTCAAAAATTGAAAGCATATTGCTGATATTTACTTCATCTAGAGGCATTTACTCGGGAAAATATTCCCATTCCCCATTTTGAAAGGTGTTAAAAAAGAGTAAGGGAGTCAACCCAGCGATTTTTTAATTGAGACCCGATTCATCTGAAATTTAGCTAGTATTAGTATGTTTGAAAAAAAACATATTTTACCCATGTAAATTTTTTGATTTAGGCCTTAGTTTTTGAAAAAATTGGAAACATTAGTTTTTCAGTTCATATTTAATATTTCAAAAAAATAGAAGTCATTGAGTTTTTATGCTAGAACAAAACCAGAGACAGTTTTTTAATTCTAGAAACATTAGTAACAAACTAACAGTGCCAGATTTCTTACTTTCCATTTTGTTATCTTTTTATATTGGGTCAAAAATTCATGGTTTTTGGTCCCCTTACACCCACCTTGGCGGGGGGAGGGTTCTAGCGTCCGTAGCGCCATACAATTTTAGGGCACAGTAATCCATCACCTAAAGATCCTTTTTCAGCAAAAAAGAAAAAATGGCCCATCGGGCTGACAGGGGCCTGGGTTGATTCCCTTAAAAACATGATCAAACAGATTAAATTTATCAACTTCTTGAAAGATTAATAGGATTGACGGATTTCATGATACTTATCATAATCGAGCCCAAACTCGCAATATGTCTGGTGTCTCACGAATTTACTGGCGCGTATGCTTGGGAGTAAATCACTATAAAGAAACAAAAGAAAGAAGAAAAAAACGTTTATTTTCAAAAAAGTTGATAAATGAAATGTATTACAATACACTGGATTTTAAACATTTCTTACTATAAAGGTCATTAACACTTTCACCGTGCTTCCTCGGTAGTTAACGGTTGGTTTGGTTAGGGTGTAAGTAGCAGAATAGCGAAATCGACTTTACTGCTCGAATACATTTTTATTCATTTGATAAACATGAAAAATACAATTGAACGATAACATTTCACCTCGTATAAGAATAATTTTTTAACAAGGTCGCGAAACAGACTTAATGACACTCATTTATACCGGTACGTGAATAGGCAATTTACCTGTTGGTACACATATGGCCCAATACGCGGGGAACGTGTTAATTATAGGCAAACCAAACGAGGTGCACACAAGTCGTTATTGAGACAAATAAACGAAATATATTCTGTTATGTTTTTGAGACAAATAAACAAATTATATTCTCTAGAACAGTGGTTCTTAACCTGGGGGACGTGAGCAGATTCCAGGGGGGGGGGNNNNGCGAGCCTTCGCAGCAAAGCATGATTTTTCTTCTCAGTAATTTTTCTCAGTTTTTAACATAAGAGAGCCATGTGACTCTCTAGACAACAGCAAAGGAAGACTTCAATGATTCAGATTTGGAGTTGTTCTGGGTCAAATACCATACAGCTTACCTTTTGATCGCATATAATACTCTTCAGGTTCTTGTGATGATTGGATTCACATATTTATGTGAAACAGCATTTTCCGCGCTCGTAGTCATCAAAACTAAATGCAGAGATCGTCTGAGCGTCGAAGGAGATTTACGTTGCACACTTTATAGCATTCAGCCCTACATTCAAAATTAAGTGTCAAAGACACAGTGCCAAAAGTAACTCTGATTCTTTTTTTTCATCTAATTGCAATCAAGCAGTATCAGATATGTAAATGACGTAATTGGTTCATATTGAATAGAATAGAATCAATAGATTCAATAAAAAATTAATGTTTTTGTTTCTGCCTTAACCTACATCACCTGGACACGAGCATTTGCACAACTTAATTTTGCGGTATATCAGACTTCGAGTTCTGGGTTGGGGTAAAGATTACTTAAGGTTCATTTATTAAACAGATTAGCGAAACATACTGGACAAAAATTACCGATATCATAAAAAATTAAATGAACGAAAAATAACAAAGGGTGAAAGTATTTAGCCAAAACTTATAATCCTTTGCATTTTCTTTTACAATTTAAGTATCTCTATTGCATTACCTCATGGAAACATTTGAAGGTTTCTAGAAACTCTAAGAAGCAGATTTGAAGTCAAACAAGTATGATCACTGCAATCATTTATTTTCAAGATTTATATGAAAGCGAACCTCAATGACAATGCCGAAAGTCATAAAAGTTCCAGAAGCAATTCGAAAGCAAATAGCTGAACTTCGTAATGACGCATTAACATACAGGGAAATCGCTGAACGTGTTAAACTTCCTTACTCAAATTTTGGAGCTATTGTTCGGAAGCGTCGGGTGCAATCTCTAATTTGCCAAGAGCCAGAGCTCCTCGCAAGATCAAGGATTGCTGTCGAAAGTATGCTTCGTAAACTGGCTAATAAACCAATGACAACCTGTAAAAATCTGCGACAAGAACTTGAGTTTTATGGAGTGGGCGTCAGTCAAAAAACCATCAGTAGAGAATTGCACCGTAGTGGTCAACGGACCTTCACTCTTTGTAGGACTTCTTTTGACAGCTAAACATGTGAAGAACCGTTAGAAGTTTGCCAAAGACCATCTACACAAAAGTTATGAGTTTTGGGAACGGGTTGTGTGGTCCAATGAAAGTAAAATTGAGCTCCTCGGCCGAAATGACTCTAGTCATGTTGGGAGGAGACCAAGGACTGCCTATGATCGTAAGAACACCCTCCCTACTGTCAAATATAGAAGAAGCAATATCATGGTTTCGGGCTGCTCCACTTCTCAGGGTGAAGGGGAACCCCACATCAGTGATTGCAAAATGGATAGTTCCATGTCCCGGCAGATCCTGAAACACAAGCTGATTCCAAGCGCAAGGAAATTCTTCGGCCGGCGCAAATGGATCTTCCAGCAAGACAATGACCCAAAGCATACTGCCAAGTTAGCAAAAGAATGGTTGGCTACTAAGAAAATAAGTGCTATCCAACGGCCCAGTTAGTCTCCTGACCTTAATCCCATAGAAAATTTGTAGAAAATACTGAGATCTACACTGCAGAAAAGGAGCCCCAAAATTCTGGCGAAATTTAGGACAATCTGCGTTGAAGAATAGAACAAGATTCTACCATAAGAGTGTAAGATGATAGTTTCGAACGCCAACACCAGTCCCTATGTTGTAATTGCAAATAAGGGTCATGCATCGAAATGTTAAATTTTTTGTTTTGGCCAAATTATTTTTTTTAACCTCTGTGAACCATTGGTATAATCTTCACCCCAACACAGAACTCTAAGTCTTTGAAATACACGAAAAATTAAGCTGTGCAAATACTTGTGTTCAGGTACTGTAAGCGCCACATTTATTCAAAAACGCTAATGGGATGAGGGGAGGGCTCGGAGCAAAAAATATATTCTAAATTAACACGTTAACTGCGATGGGTTAAACTCAAGTTTAATGTTCAATTCAAATTTAAAGTCAATTGTGGTAATCAACTTTGCAATAGCAAACAATACCTGGATCTGGGATTTATTTAGCTTTCATTAGGTGTTAGTAAAAAATGAGTTAGTGACTGCAGGTGGGTCAGCAGCACTATGAAAATCACCTAAAGGACCCACCGGTGGGTTCCTTCGCAGAGAATGTATTAAGAAGGTGAAGGGAGGGGGAGTAAAAAGGTTAAGAACCACTGCTCCAGAATGAGAATGTCCTTTTCTTCTGCTCCTATTTTGGCGCCTGTGCGATTGGTGTCGACGGCAAAAGACTTGCATAACAACCAGAGAATGAAATACTCAGCTCATTTTGTATAGCATTCAAAAATAAGTGCTCATATTGTATACAGCTCATATTACTTATTTTGTATAACATAGCTCATACGGTATTAAAAAGTTAGTATTACAGGAACTGCAATTCTAAGTGGAACCTCGAGGGAATGACTTGAAAGCGCCGCACTACTCAGCCCATGTGTTTACGAGGCCGTGAATAGAAGACTGTTAGCAGTCGCTAGACTCCGTCAGTATTTTTGGTGATGACCACTGCAGAAGTAGGTTCAATATCCTGAAACGTTTGACACAAGTTATAAAATTATTTTAGGTAGTATTTCGGTGGCAATCTCCGAGCTTTTATTCAGATTTTTGATTCGTAGCACAAACTCACACATATTTCTAAAATAATTTGCAGTATAATTATTCTCGTTCCGTCCATCCATTCGTTAGTTATGTGTTGGGTTTCAATCGGTATCATGGCTACTGTGGACTTTCGTTGCCGGGTTAATTTAGGTAAATGAGAAATTAGGGATGAATTTAAAAGTTAAGTTAGGCTAAGTTAAGTTAAACTAATCCGGATAGGATTAGGATAGATTAATTCAAATAGATATTTCAAGTTAGTTTGAGCCTCCCAAATCACAAAAAATGTGTTCCCAAGATGGAAAGGAAAGAGCACTCCAGTATGAAATTAAGGGAACGGGGAATCAATACACAAAGTGTGTCCTCACACGCGCATAAAACCAGCATGATTGAAAAAAATTTATGGACTAAGAAAAAAGTTGCAAAAGCAGTAGGTACTGAAGAAACAAGGTACTAAACCGGAAAAGGTAGGCCGTAACAAAACCTACCGCTTGTTCTATCGGAACAAAAAGGAACGACTACATATCCCTCAACTTCCTCTTGGGAATGTTTATTCCCTTAAATATTAGCTAGTATTATCGCCAAGCGGGGGAGAACGAGTTGAATGGGTTAGATGTAAGATAAAGTTCGAGTATGAAAGAGGTTTTGATAAGCTATGGTTGCGTTGATTCCGTCAGATTAGGTTAGAATACAACAGGTTACTTTAGGATGGGTTGACGCTTCAACCTCAGCGTGCGCCACCGGCGGCCACGGAACGGATTTCCATAAGGCTGCTGACCAACCAGAAGTCACTAAATTTTCATAAATACTAAATTAAAGCTAAATAATGACATGATCCAGTTAATGATAGCTATTTTCAAAATTGCTTACCACAAGTGATTTTAAATCTAAGTTGAAAATTTAACTTCAGGTGAACTAATTGCGGTCAAAGTGTAAAGATAGGTTCAGCTATTTTAAAGTTCAACCACACGAATTTTTGCACTTTCTAGTCGGCTTTACGACTTTCTCGACCAGTGAATTTTCAGAGGTTCTTCTAGTCACTATTATTATTCAAGGGTAAATAACTCAACCATGTCTCAATACGCTTTTACTTAGATCTGATGTAAAATAAGCCGTAGTTTCTTCCTCCTAGATCACTCAGCTGCAGCGATGATACACCACCCATTTGCAGCCTGGAAACATCACCCATTTGCAGAACTAAAATTAATAGGTCGAAGAAAAGTTCTATCGCGACGACAGGTAGTAGACTTCAATGAGATCATGCTATCAATTCCCATTCAAAAGTTCTTCAAAGTTCAAGAGAAGTTATACTCGAGGAAAATTTTTACACGCTAAGGAATGTTTTGTATTTACTCCTATATTGAAATGGGAACACAGCGCCACACAGTCAGTTTCTTAAGTAGCCGGACAAGCGCACGACACTCGGAATAATTTGGACTTGATGAGCTCTTGCAGATAATTCGCCAGTGGGACACACAAAAAAAAATTAATTTCTACTTTTAAGAACTCATTTACAAGGCAAAAATTATTATTTCCTAGTATGGGTATTCTAGTTCATGATGAATGAAAAATTAACGTCTCTTCGGATGCCTGAGGCATAAAATAAAAATGCTCGATAATCAGAATTTAGTTAGCACAAAAAAAGAAAAATAATCGAGACTGATAATGGCTCGCTGATACTGATATTAATCGACAAAATACAGCCGAAATCTCTATCAATTTTTGAGACCCGAGCTATTTTAGGAAGCATACAAAGTCAAGAAAGAAAATAGGCCAATTTACGAGTCAATTTTGTAGCAGAAGTAGAAAGAGCATCATTTACTAGCACAGCAAGCGTCGCGCTTGCCTTGCGCCGAACACACAAATTCTTTTACAGCTATCCACTGCCGCCTTTGGGCGGAGGCAGTCCCAACAGTTCTATTAGCAACCTTAACTCTCCAGAGAATTGTCATGTACGTCTAGAGATTTATCAAGCATTATTCATTCAATCAGAATAATGAAGATAAACTTAGGAATAAGTTTCCACCAAGGTCTCCGTCAATTTGCGACTACGGACCTCCCTAGCTTAGGCTAGGTAAGCACGAGTTGCCTTTGAAAAGTTTTACTATTGATAGCGGAGTCCCCAAAGCAGGAGTTCAGTTCACTAATGCCCTCTTTTCAGCACCTTCAGCAACTTGCATTTTCAACTTTGATCTTGTTTCATGAACTCCTTTCTCAACTTACTGTTTCTATGTACATAGTGCACAGATTCCGCGTTCCCTCTTCCCGTCAGGGGGGATACAACTATTGTATCTATGGGAATTAACACTCCCAGGAGGAAAATGTGAGATCCCGAACTGAGAGTAAGTACTCCTTTATTTCATTTAAATAAAACATTTTTTGTTATGTTAGGGAACATCCTTTTTCGATACACCCCTGTCCTGTTTTTCAGTACTTACTTTCATCTTCAACTTTTATCTTCTTTCATGAACTTCTTTCACAACTTACCGTTTCTATACGCCTTGTGCATAGATTCCGCATTCCCCAACTTCAGACTAAATGGTGCCTTTCTCCGTCATCTCTCTTTGGAATGCCTTTGTTGCGGTTAGGGAGACTTAACTAACATCTAATCTAATTCGTGTTCCCTTAACTCCTAACTAAATGGCGCTCTCCTCCTTCCTCTCTTTGGAACGCCATTGTTGCGGTTATGAAAGCTTTAAACTAACATCTAATCGCACAAGGAACGCTATCAGCGCATTGATGCTGAAACGAGCACTGGGAGGTTCGCGCAGCATCCCAACGAGCAGCGTCGCAGCGTCCGCATCCCGGAAATGAAGGAAACGGTTCTTCCTAACAGCAGCAATGTTTGGGCATTCGGCAACCACGTGTTGCACGGTCAACAGCACAAGATAAGTGTTGCAATGCGGCACTTCGATAGAGCGAGTCGACAACGTCCACTACACAATCGGCATAGAGCTACCTCCAGGCGTCGACTACGGCATTCCACTGAGGTCCTTTCTTGTTTGCATGCTTAATTGCTCTTAGTTTATTGTTCACCTCGAAAGTCCCAGTGCTGTTACCACAATTTGCGTATCGAAGACTTGTGATAGAGTAGTAATCCCTACATGAGACACTCAGGTTGATTGGTCGGTCATCAGAATCAGCACATTAGTTTGTAGTCGCTTTTCCAACGTCGGCAGCTAATAACAAATGTGGACCCCTTCGGTTTAGCGAAGCATTTTATCGGATGCAGCAGCTCTCATCAGTATCACCTGTCTCTTTCCCCGACACCCTCACATGGCCGAGCACCCAGCAGATTGGCACTCGCTTCGTACTTCTGGCCAAACGCATCAGTCGAGCGGCTGTTACTTATTATTAAGTGATTGCGAAGATATACTTGAATAGGTTCATACACACTTTTCTAGTGCCTGAAAATTATAAAAATCGAAGCGCGGAGTTTCTGCTACCGTGTCCAGAGCCTCAACCACTGCATACAATTCCTCAGAGAAGATAGACGTTTCCTACAGAAGCCTTACAGCACGTACACTGTCACCGAAAACCACAGCACAAACAACCAAATGATTCATTTTGGAGTCATCTGTGCATATCCTCCTTTGGGTCGAGCGCTCTGCCAACACATGGAAGGTTTGCCTCATGACTAAAGTCGGCAGCAGGTCTTTCTTGGGAATCTTACATCCTGCATAAAACACAGAAACTGGAATGCGCCATTTGAGTGTACTTGTAATGTGTACTGGAAGGATCTTCATGAACGAGATGTTTAAGGCATTTTTAAGCACAACAAAATAAAAGGGCATAAAATAGGGAAAGGGCATCTCTTCACCCTGACTGTCCCATACACTAATCCAGGTTGGAGAAAGAGGAAGTTGCTGTAGCCGAGCTACATACTGCAATGATAATTGTATGTACCTGACCTAGAAGAAGAGCTCTTCCCTTTCCACGTAGAGGTTAGTCACAAGGAAACTACAAAAATGCTCCGGTACACAGCCTGTTGGCGGCGAGGTGCACTGGGTTTAACATACTGAGAGTGCTTTCCTTGGCATACCATTATACAGGATGTCTACAAAAAATGTATCCACTTACCGATAAATGTACATTTGTTCATTTCACTCAGTGGATACATTTTTTGTGGACACCCCGTATTGTACATCCGTAGTGTATCTTCCATCTGATGAGAGCTCTGTGGAGTTGCTTTCAATGCCCGGAAATGGTGTTTTCATGAGCGTTTGCTGTCAATGATCATGCTCAGAAATTTCAAAGTCCGGGTCATTGAATGAGTTTGAGCAGCGGTTTTAGAAATTGCTGAAGCGAGCACCTTTAAGCCTAAAACCCATTTATTCTAAGCAGGTACACGCTTCAAGCACAAATAACCTCAATGAGCAGTAAGTACGAGAGTGAATTGCTATCACATACCACAATTTGACGAATGAAAGCACACTTGGAATGATGGTGAAAGGAAAATTCAATGACATAGGTAAGAAATTTTTCTATGAACTGCACTGGTAAGAACTTGAGGGCTATGAAAATTTCATTAAAAGCTGTAACCAACTTTGTACATCTGTGACCATGTCAAATAAAAAAGGAGAAAATTCACTGTACGGTTCAGTGGGGTTCTCAACTTACACAATGGTTTAAAACCGTTCTTAAAGCGACACTCAACATTATAGATGTGACGAGACCAATTCCTTAAAAAACCTAATATCTGGGACAAAAAGTCAATCTAAAAACTTCTGCTAACAACTTTACGTACACTCATTCTTGTCCATTAATGTCTGAAAAAAAATATTTTTGGAGGGCATTTCGAAGTGAAATAATCTCTCGCAACTTTTTTTTTTTTTCCATGTTGTTGCACTCATTGAAAAAGGATTAAAAGTCAAAAGAGATGAGAATCAATCATCATCATCATAAAGCAATGCTTGCACAGCAATTTGTCAACAGACACAACCTACAGAACAACTAGGAAAAGCTCACAAAAGAATGACAAGCAACCTACAAAAAACAAACAAGCACGCGTGTGTAGCCCACGCTTAAAAGTAAACTCAAAATTCGCTGGGATCTAACAGAGAATCAGTAAGGTAAGAAACTAATTAACATTTAAAACTCCTCGGAAAAAACGGACACTCGAGGGATCAAAGCTGAAGTTCTCGAGGCTCACTGATAACGACATCAGGAGACAACCTGAAATGAAAAAGCAGGAATAAATTACAAACCGGTACCAATTTTACGATAGCAGATCAAAATCAAAACTGTACCAACCTGCGGTAGCTAGCATACGTAGTTGACAACAAAGAGGTTGATAACGATCGAGATGGTATAGAGGAACCAACTTTCTTTACTAAAAAGTGTGTTACTTGTCTTTCGAAGTTGGGTGAACAGTACCCATTTCTCATGAAAATAATTTTAGAAACCGGAAGCCATCATGGACTGTGACTCAAACTAATCTTATAAGCGCGTGAGAGATAGGTCTTTATGCACTGAATTCAAAATGATAAGTGCAATAACAGTACAAACTTAAGCCTAGACAAAAAATCTTGCAAAAGACAAAAAATTTGAATTAATCGCAGTTAACAGCAACCAAAAAATCATGAAATTTTCTTAATAACGCCCTATTGCGAAACGGAGAAGTATGAACCCTGAGACAAACATTTATATTTTGGCGGCGTGAGGGATGCGACGGTTCGTAGATGACTCCATATTCGCCAGACATGATTTCTACAGATTGCGTCTCTAAGAAATATCTGAACGCTGGCACGAAAGGGGATTGAAATCGAAATTTGAGCCACTGAACACCTGAAGAGAATAAATGAGAACGCAGAGGTAGACTAAATGAGAAATTATCCCCTCACTCACCTGAAGTTCATACAAAGAGTGAATCATGCAACAGAAATGACGAATAGTGCGTTAAAAACCACTTTCAATTAGATTGTTACCAAGGCTAAATTTAGTCCCTAGGGTGAACCATGCGAGCAGGACGTCCGAAACAAAATTCAACGATATATTTTTCCCCATCACCATTTTCAAATTAAATGTTAAACTACAGCAATGCATTTTTTCAGAAAGATGATACACAGATTAATCAACACAGGCAGTTAAAATACAATCAGACAGAAGAAGTTAGAATTGCACATAAATTAACCACACATAAATGTAATACGTTAATAATGAACGAATTGAATAGATTTTGCATAGAGTCACAACGCTCAGAAGGTCGCTTGCGAGGCTGTGTTCCCAGACAAGAGAAAGAGACGTCTCTCAAAGCGGACATGAGATATAGAACTCCCGAAGGCCTTTCTATCGCTAAGGTAACCTAACAGTATCCCTCTGGGTACGGCACTCCCATACCATTGGATAGATAAGCCTTACTAACGTTAACCTATTGTCTATTTTACGTCTCTTGAGAGGTTATAACATCAACAAGAACAGATAAACCTAACTAACGTTAACCTATTGTCTATTTCACGTCCCCTGAGGGGTTATAACATCAACAAGAACAGATAAACCTAACTAACGTTAACCTATTGTCTATTTTACGTCCCCTGAGGGGTTATAACATCAACAAGAACAGATAAACCTAACTAACGTTAACCTATTGTCTATTTTACGTCCCCAGAGGGGTTATAACATCAACAAATAACCATCACAAACGTTCAAACATTCAGCAAGCAAATGAGAAATAGGCAGTAGTGAAGCGTGTTGAATAATCAGGAAAGTGCAGCAATTGGCAATTTAAAATCATTACGGAAGAAAAATGGAAAGCCTGTGGAAATTATAAGGCCACAATTTCACAGCGAGTTGTTTATCAAGAAGAAAAATTTTCTCAGGAGAATATAACCTTAACGATGACCAAGTTCAAGAAGAACCCTTTGCGTAAGTTCTTTTCGAAAGCGCAATAAACGTTGAGAAAGGAGAGATACATTTTGTCACAACTTGAAAGCTCTTGAAATGTAGTTAATAAATTAAGAAGCCCTTACTTACCATCCAAAACTTAAATCAGCAAACCATTAAATCCATGCTTATTAATGAAAAATTAGGTCAGCACAACATGAAACCCTTGCCTGTTTTCAAAACTGAAGTTAAAGAACCATGAAAACATACATATTACTCATAACTTGAGTTAGCAAACCCATGCTTATTATTTAAAACTTAAGTTAGCTAACGGCGAAGCTCATGCTTATTGTTTAAATCTCAAGCCAGTGAACTATGAAGCCCATGCAATTGTGCACAAAACTATTTAAGCGGTCACCAGCCCGTGACTATTTTTCAAAACTTTTGTTAGCGAAATATGAAGCTCATGTTAATGTCTATAGAGCACAGAACTTGCAACTAGCTAAGCACTGCGGAGCATCAAGGTCTCCCAGCAACACGACAAGAAGCGAGTAATACGAGAACCACACAGCATACTCACTTCAGCCTCTTAGAAGCGTTCGGGCTGATATCGAAGGTTGAATTAATAGGGTCCTGTAAAACCAAAACGTTATTTTAATTCCCTTATAACACTCCAATGAAAAATTATCAGGCTTCGTAGGTATGCTAGCCTACTTTGGTGATAAGATTAGAATTAAGTGATTCATCACACAGTTATACGTCAATCTGAGCATTGCTTGATAAGAAACTTGTACATCACTGGAACTTGATTCATCCGTCCGTAAGCTCGCCAACCTAACACGTTAACTGCGATGGGTTGAACTAAAGTTCAATATTCAATGTAAATTTAAAGTCAATTGTGGTTTTAAACTTTGAAAATAGCAAACATCAAGTGGATCGGGCTTTTATTTAGTTTTCATTACGTCTTTATAAAAACTAGTTAGTGACTGCAGGTGGGTCAGCAGCACCATGAAAATTACCTAAGTGACCACCGGTGAGTCACTTCGCAGGAAATGCGTTAAAGGCATCCACTACGCCAAAACTTCTAGCGAAAGGACTACCACCCGCTCACGCTCCGCCCACTTCGTCGTTTACGGCCGGTGATCCCAAAACTCTAAATTGAAATTTAATTCTCGTGCCTCGTGATTACACTAGACTGCTTTGGTGATGGGATTAGCATAAGCGATTCATTGCCCAACACGGTCATACGTTAATGTGCGCATTCCATCAAAAGGAACTCATAAATCAACAGAAATTTATTTGTCCGTCCACAAGCTTGCCTATTGCATTACACCTAAATGCATTCTATTGTGTATTTGATTTGCACTAATTTGATATCTTCTGCTTCTCCTCAAGTGAAAATAGCGAAAATTCTTTCAAACAACGCCGATTGATGCTTTCATCTGCGCTTATTAAGGAAGCTCGTACCTTGATGACTTATTGCAGTATTTTAACGAAAGTGAATTATTTTTCGCAGTTTAATGAAGGAAAAATAATAAATCGTTCATCAAAACAGGCCCACGCCTCAAAAAAACTGGTTATGCAGGTTCAAATTATACGTAGGAATCGAGTCGGACCAGGAAAAAAAGTATCATGTTACAATCATTCTCTTGAGATTTAAAACTCATGCTAAATAGAATTGAAATTGAAGTGTTTCATTCCATCTCCTCCTTAACTTTGCGATCACAATTACACACAATGGGCGTAGTTTTGAACTGATTTAAACGCTCACACGTGCAAGGATATCCAATCACCATAAATTCTGGACAGATTTTAACATCCACTATACACAGGAGAACTTGCAAAGCATATATGAGGGTAGTTCGTATCCTCACGACACGCAGTTGACTTCACAATTTCCCCAAGTAAAATAACGAGCAGAAAAGAATATTTGACCAACCCAAGTGATGAGATTTCAGATTCAAAATAAAGCATGATCATCGGAATCTCTCTTTGGTTACCCTAGCACTGGGCAAAAATTTCCTTTGGAGGTTTATGAGTTAGATCTCGCACAGTAATGATTTGCTTATAATACTCTCACAGTGCTCAAATCTAAATTTGTTCCCTTACATAGCTACATAGGGAAAAATTAGAGTTTATGAGAAGGGGAAATTATCGATCCCAATTCAATCACTTTTGTATGCAGTTGTGGAAGAAATCTGTAGCCCAGCCCAATTTCTTTCTTGTAGGCGTTCACAATTGATTGAGTGATTGTAAGTTTTAGCCTCCCTTTACCGGAACAAAGATGTTCAAAGAGAGGAAGAATGAAGGCACCATTTAGTATCAGTTAAGGAAATGCAGAATCTACGCACAAGGTGCTAAACAAGGTGCTAAGGTGCTGAACAGTAAGCTAAGAAAGAAGTTCATGAAACAAGATAAAAATTGAAGAAGAAAGCAGTAGGTGCTGAAAAACAGGACAGCAGTGAACCGGAAAACGATGGTCCGTAACAAAACAAAAAAACTTATTCTATTTCAACAAAAAGAAAGCCTACCTAACCTTCAGCACGAGACCTCACATAATCCCCCTGGGAGCGCCAACTCCCATAGACACAATAGTTATATCCCCCTGTGGGGAAGGCGTCCGTAAATCAGAGAGGATATCACAACAACGGGAATCGAAATATGGCGTACTGGTTGGAGGTGCGCCCGTAGCACCAATACAGTGCCGCAAAATAAAATATTCCACCAAGTATCAGCACAGAAAGAATTTTTGTGTTCATCCACTTTGATTTAAGTTAAAATCTTACAGCAGACGCAAAAGAGTCTCTGAATCATAATTTTGAATTATGGCAACAACAACTCACAAAGGATACAGAACAGAGTTACTGAATCACCAATTTTAAATCGAGGTATTAACATCTTACAGTGGACACAAAACAGTCTTCACAGCACCTATTTGGAATTAGGGCAACAACATCTCAAAGCGGACACGGAACAGTCTTCACAGCATCCATATGGAATAATAGTAGAAATATCTTACAGCAGATAGACAAGGAACAGACTTCACAGCATCTTTTTGGAATTTGGTATTAACATCTTACAGCACCTATTTGCAATAAAGGTACAGTGCCACTATCTTACAGCAGACGCAAAACAGAGTCTTCACATCAAGAACCTGTACTTCAGTTCAGGGAAATACGAGCGCACGCAGGCAGAGTAATAAATACTTCAACAAACCCCAGCACTCGGCGAAGAGGAACGAGCTGGAAGACGCACCTGCTGGAGAGAAGCGTTGGGTGCCATCAGCGAGGACTTGTTGGCGCACTTGAAGGCGTTACACCTGCACGCCGCGGAGCAGGACGAGTCGAGCCGCTTACACTTGCAGCGCTTGCTCGAGCAGTCCGTCATGCAGCCGCAGTGGATGCCTGCAACGGAGGGGACGCAGCTCTTCGCTCGAGTTCAGCTAATTCACGACATGACATCAGTAGAACGCGGCCAAATCACGTAATGGCATCATCAGGAAGCAGACAAATCACGAAGTGGCATCACTCGAATGCATCCAACTTACGAAATGACATCGCACGTTCGTATGCAGTACCAGCAATGGATTATTAAAGAAGCCATCAATATAGCATTATTCACCAATATCCACAGTCTACTATTGGTTATCAGCTTGCATTCATCTACTGTGGATAGTGTCACATGACGATCTTCACGTCCTATTATTGTTCAACAGTAATGTTCAAACAGACCCACTCATTTCAAGGGAACTTACACGGGAAATTCTAATCGTGGTACTAATAGGGCACAACGCAAATCAGGAATTACAACAATATTGATAAAACAATCCCACGGTTGGCGGCTCAATGCAAGTCTCAGCATGTCGTTCAATTGCCAGATCCTCGGAGGACGCTCAGCAGATATAGACAGAACATGAAAACTGGAAAAGCTTTCAATATACAATGCAATGATGGCCAGTAATGTTAAGAGATTTATAGTCAAACTAAAGAGGAAAATGAAAAAGAAGCAGGAAGTACTGCGGATCATAGCCGACATCGTCTCGTATGCCTGAGGAAGTTAAATGAGCGTCATAAAAATTGGCTGCCGCATTCGCAGCGTTGCGCCTTTCATGTTAGGCATCCACTAATTACACAGGAAAAAATTAAAGGGGCAATTTAAGCTTTAAGTAGTATCATAGTAATAGTTAATGTAATTAGGTAGGATACTGTCATTACCGCACCAACCATAATTAGGTAAATGAAAATTCATGGTTAAGTTGGCTTAGGATGTGCTAGGATAAGATAGGTTAGAATAGGGATTATAGAATAATAGGTCATGGTAGAATAGATGAAGATAGATTACGGGTCATGGTGGGATGGGTTCGATAATTGAAATTTTAAAAAAATTAACTTTTTTCACGGGTTTAGTCGTCACTAAAAATAAAAACAATAGTAAAAATGAAACTCATAGTCTCACCTTCATCACTCTCTCGTTTCCTGCTCGTGACACTGAGTGGAGACGACTCATCCTCGGGGACATTCTCTTTGTTGCTCTCCACAAGAGACATCTCTTTGGGTCTGGCGCGTCTCTGCAGGGGTTTTTATCATTAGTCTTTCGTGTCCATAACAATAACTTGTGTACAGAGGTCTGCTAATTTTATCACGAAGGTTTTGCTTTGATTAGAGTGGTTCTTGTCCATAATCCTAACTAGTGTAGAGAGGTCTGCCAATTTTATGACGCAGAGTTAGATGTATCAGTGCACACAGACAGACGCGCGTGGCACTGCAATTGTGTTGTGTATGAGTTACATCAGGGTAATCATATATGGTGTACACACCCTTATAGATATTTTTGCATCACTTAGTTACGATTTAATACATCACGTTAAATGTGACACTTGAACTTCCTAGAGTAAATGAATTACAAAATTCAACCGGCATTTGAACTTCTTCTTTCCAGTCACAATTCACTACAACAAACTTTCTGCACATCTCAAAATGTTAAATTCAATAGACAAAAACACTAATATACGCGCCCACATCACTACATAACTCAAATTCTTATGAGTGTAACGAGAAAAAAATGAATAGGAAGTTTTTCTATCTTAGAATTTAATCTTATTCATAACAAAGCTATATTGTTCTGTAACAGAACATGACTCATTTCTCAATAAAAGATCGGAGTAACAATATGAGAATAAGACAGGCGACACGCAGTCCCAGCACCTTCCCACAAAGGGGCTGCCAACACGACATAGTAGGAAATAGAGACTGTTGATGTTCGTGTGTAGGAAAAATGGTAACAAATGGTAAAATGGTAATGACAGTTTGTAAAGAAAAGGTAACACAATTGAAAATGGTTCATAAGAAAATAGTAACACAATTGATGTTGATTTGTATCAAAATGATATGGCTTGTATAAGACTAGTACCACAATTAACGAGTTTGTTGTAAGATTAGATTAGATTATTAGTTAGTTTAAGCCTCCCTATCCTCAACAAATGAGATCCAAAGAGAGGAAGGAAGAAGGCACCATTTAGTATGGAGTATGCAGTATGAATTTATGCAGAAAGGGCATAGAAACAGTAAGATAACAAAGAAGTTTATGAAACAAGATCAAAGTTGAAGAAGAAAGTAGTAGGTGCTGAAAAAACAGGACAGCAGTGAACCGAAAAAAGATGGTTCTTAACATAACAAAAACATTCTATTTCAACAGAAAGAAGGCCTACCTAACTCTCAGCTCGGGCCCTCACTTGTCCCCCTGGGAGTGCTAATTCTCATAGATTCAATATTTGTATCCCCCTGAGGGGGATTTCAACACGAAGACCTACCCTCTCCTAAAGGGCTCCTCTATCACTCACCTTCATCGCCTTGATCCTAACACAGAGCGGAGTGCGTCGCCACGCCGGGTCTACACAGGACTCGTCTTCACCTTCACCATTGCCCTCCTCATCGCTGGAGAGCTCGTAGTCGCTGTCGTCTGTGGCTGGTTTTCTCTTCTGAACAACGGAAGTGTGCAATGTGTAACGTGAAACTAAATGCGCTGGTAACGTAGGAAACAGTGTTCACATATATGAACACAGAAACGGAATTGAGGCGGAAAGAGAACCAAACACTCGCTAAACTAAATACCCCTAGTAACAGCAGAATGAGAACCACACCCTCGTTAAATTAAACCAAATACCCGTAGTAACAGCAGAAAGAGAACCAAATACTCGCTAATCAAAATGCCACTAGTAACAGTAGGAAGGGAGTTCACACACATGAACATAGAAACAGAATACAGATCAGAAAGAGAACCACACATTTGTGTAAAAACATGCTCGTGTGAAACGATGTCACCAAACATAAGAGTCTAATGTACGTTCAAAATCAAATCAATCAGCGACAATAAAAAAACAAAATTTAATAAGATGAAATTTCTTAATCGTGAAAAGAATGCGTCTATCATGAAGGAAAAAAGGTAAACCAGAAAGCACTGTTTTGGAGAAGCACTCTTTTTTCCAAACTTAATTAAGTGGAGGAACATTTAAAAACTAGGCCAAATTGTCACAAAATTCTATTCATAAGGAAGAACTGAGAAGTAGAGAGACAGACAACACAGTCTGCTCTGATTGTTCTGAGGAGGAGCCAATTTCATTTCTCAGTGACATGTCGTTTATTCTTGCAGTGCTCTTTCTCTTTGCCTTTAGTGCTGGTGAAGCTCGCGCGAAGATTAGATTGTAAATTAGTTCAAGCCCCTAATTACAACCACAAAAGTGTTCCAAAGCGAAGGGTGAAGGCACCATTTAGTGTGAAGTTAAGGAGTGAAACTCACGATGTCGTAATACATGTCTCAAAAATTTACATCAATTTACATTTTTGGGATTAAGATCCTATCAACTGAGAAACTAGAAAGAATATTCCTCATGATGACTGAAGTTTGCAGCATGAAATTTGAAAAGAATAAAAATTTAATTGAAAGCACGTGAAATTTTATCCATGAATAGTACTAAAAAAATAAAATGTTGCCGTTGATGATTAGGCATTAATGTTAATACGATCAAAAAACTCTTCAGTAACAATCAAATGAAAAAATTAGTGAAACATTGAAAAATTGTTGAAATTTTTATACCTTTAATGCTTGAATAAAATTGGCGGCACGTACAAAACAGAAAATTCATTTATCTGTTTTTATAAGATTTTCATAATGTTCAATTGAAAGAGGTTTATGAAACGGGACAAATTTCGACAAATCGACTCTAGATGTCACACCTGAAGCCAGCAACGTAAACATGTCGGTGTTTGGCGTCTCGTGTCACGAACATGAAAGTTAACAACAGCGAGACTGAATTTCTGCTGCTCATCAACAGCCATTTTTATGATAGGCAAGTGTACAGAGCAACTTTCTCATCATCATACTCCAATTACAACATAGATCAATTCCTCCGGCATTGAGGCTAACTCCATCAATCAAACAAACTCCAACTGACATGTGATGCACACAACCTTAGCTTCATGAAACTCCACATTTGAAACGGAAGTTCAGAAACTAGAACCTAAGTTCAGAAACTAGAACCTAAGTTCAGAAACTAGAACCTGTGTTCAGAAACTAGAACCTAAGTTCAGAAACTAGAACCTAAGTTCAGAAACTAGAAGATGCGCAAAGCCAACACACCAAACGACACTTGCCTTCGCTGCGACAGTGAGCAGTGTTGGCTTGGGCAGAGAGGGCGGCAGCATGGAGGTGCTTAGCACCGTCGACGCCAGGTCTGTGGTCTGCAACATGACACGGTTTTACAAACGGTTTAGATTATATTAAACTAGCAGGCCCCGTGGAAAGTTCACGGTCAATATCATTGGAAACCTAGGTAGACACGTGAAATCATTCCAAAATAACCTACATTAACCCGACATAACCTATCCTAACCCGACATAACCTATCCTAACCCGACATAACCTATCTTAACCCGACATAACCTATCTTAACCCGACATAACCTATCTTAACCCGACATAACCTATCCTAACCCGACATAACCTAT
>JACJUY010005800.1:7818-35445 GCA_014220935.1 Platorchestia sp. MABIK
TTACCATGTCTCCAGCATTACCATGTCTCCGGCATTACCATGTCTCCAGCATTACCATGTCTCCGGCATTACCATGTCTCCGGCATTACCATGTCTCCAGCATTACCATGTCTCCAGCATTACCATGTCTCCGGCATTACCATGTCTCCGGCATTACCATGTCTCCAGCATTACTATGTCTCCAGCATTACCATGTCTCCGGCATTACCATGTCTCCGGCATTACCATGTCTCCAGCATTACCATGTCTCCAGCATTACCATGTCTCCAGTATTACCATGTCTCCAGTATTACCATGTCTCCGGCATTACCATGTCTCCAGCATTACCATGTCTCCGGCATTACCACGTCTCCGGCATTACCATGTTTCAAGCATTACCATGTCTCCAGCATTACCATGTAACTCGCGACCCTGTTAATAGGCGCTACGTTTTAACATGCGAAAAAAATACTATATAAGGTCTTGGAACAGCAACCCAAACACAAAGTTCATGCCGGAGTCAACACTTACTGCTTTAATCAAAACGGCGTTCCTTGAGGGCTCGAAGATTTTCACGACTTGGGCTTTTATTACCTGGATAGGAGGATCATTTCTCTTTGACGTCGTGGTTGCCTAACGTGATTGCAGTTGTCGGATACGCGCGCATTGACAGATGGATGAGAATTCTAGTCTCCCACAGCAAACAAGAGGTAAACAAGCCAAATCACCACACCAGCAACCTCTCTTTACATCAAAACAATGGACAATATCTCACAGAAAGCTTTCCAATACACCGCAGAATTTCACGCTAAATCATCCAAGAAAAGTCGGCAGGAGAAGCGTGAAGCAAAGGGCCGTCCCGCGAGGTCTCCGTGGGATCGCAGGTAACTGAAGCGCTGTAATGCCACCGGTGATTTACAGGTCAGCGGGGGATGTGCCGAACGTTGCAATTTTAACGTGAATTTTGAGTTATTCCTCTACTTAGTGCGTCAACATAATCGGAATCTCAATGTCGTTTCTCCTAAATGACAGCTGGGGGACACGTGAACGGATTTGGACGACAGTAATGCTTCCAAAATTTTCTGCAACATTTGTGTGGTTGCAGTTACTTGAATTTGGTATTCAACACAGACAATATTTATGCGTATTTTGTGCATTTATTAACCCTTAAAATGTTAAATTTTTTCATCCAAATTAGCTTCATTACAACCACCGTGTTTAGACTGGCACTGGCATGAAGTTGTCACCGACAAAATAATGAGAAAGGAACTACCTCGCAGAAACAAACGACATAAATTATATTAGGATGCAAATTAGACAGTAAATGTTAAAGTTGTTATTGAAAGAGAACACAAAGATCACAGGGTTGGCACATTACACCAGGGGACGTGGTCGTCACAGGGTTAAGTCGTGGCGTGAGATATAATGTATTCCTGACACGTTGTAACGACTAAATTATGTTACTTAATCCGGTGCGATTTTACGACGAAATTTCAGAAGAGTTTATCTCGCTGTGTAAACTCTTTACAAAATTGATTGGTCTACCGGAACACAACCACACACGAAAAGCACCTGGTTCTTTTATTGTCTTTGCGGAAATTAAACAACTGCATCACAGCAGTTCTACAAAACATTGGCTTGGTATTCAGAATTTGTATTTATGAAATCAGAACTAGTGATATAGTTTCATCCATATCGGTCAAAAAATGAGAACCTTGATAATAATTAAAAACAAAATTCGTTATATTTCACTCAGATGGATGTTTTCACATTTCAAACTCCGACTGCAGGGACCTGGGAAGAGGTATTTTAGTACAACACAATTTTTCCTTCATTAACTACTTAAAAATGAAGAAAATTCCAAGGAAATTAATCATTTTTAATCAGAAAACGTTTCGGAGTCCAGCTTCATCATCAATTTTGGCACAAGGTTGAAAATTTTCAGGAATAAAAGACCGAACTACTGTGAATAGGAGATATTAAAAGATAAATCTCCAACCAAAAAACAGAAACCCAAATATGGCAAAAATAAAATTGAGCTGGTGATAAACAGGTGGTTATTAATTCTGTTGACTATCTTTTAGAGGCCCTTTAAAAGGGGAAATTCATCTGATATTATAATAGAGTCAAACACTTAACTGCATACTATTTAGCAAACATAATCCTCAGCGTTAATCCGTTCTCATAGAAAACTAGGAAAAATTTAGACAAATTCATGAAAAGACAGTAACTTAAAATAAAATATAAAACAAATGCATGACGACGTTTGTACACGGTATATATTTATTCCCGCTTTAATTGAATTGGGAAGAGAAAGAAATTCGGTCTGGTCCTTGATGTATTCATAAATATTCTATTGTATTCTTCGCTGCTAATTTGTGATCTGAGGCCTCATCCTGTGTTGATTTGAAAAACAGCTTTCACGAAAGAGTTATAGTAACCAGTATGACGCGTCATACCTGTTAACAAAATAACAATGGGTTATTTTTTTCGGCACAATAACTATATTCCCGGGCTAATGCGCTTTTCTGCTGTGTATAAATAGAGCTGTGCGCAGTGTGCATCGGCGTACGTCGGAATGACGTCACGCAATTTTTACGCAAGAGTAACAGAGCACCGAGGAAAGAATTTTCTTACCGGCAACATGCTGGCTCATCTTCTACACTTAGCAATACGCAGCCATGCTGAGAAGTGCAGGTAAATTATTCGTGATGATGATTTTAGAATTCTTGACCATTCCGTGACTTTGACCAGAGGATTTTACAATCGTTGCATATTTTTAGCGAAAAAATAGTTAATGCACAGTTTTTGTTTTCTGTTTTTTTTTCACTTTGATGTTTTGCCTGGAATTTACTATCAATCGTAGTTTTATGGTAGCGAAGAATTGATAATACTTTATATTTTACTGAACTGATGATGGAGCTGGTCTGCAAGACGTTTTCGATTTATTATTATCTTAAATTATTTTATTAATTATATGAGCATTTTCTTCGGTTTTAAATTTGTATTGAATCTGTGATAGAAGCGAAGTGAACATCTGTTTGGTCATGCTTGCTTCATATGGACATCTTTTCTGATTAAAATGTAATTACATTTTTTGTATGTGAAAAGAATGAGACACTGGTACTGTTATAAAATGTGGAAGCCATTTGATTGGATTACCGTCTTTTCATCAATCTACCTACATTCAATTTAAAACATATAATAACCATCTATTTTGAGGTTAGCTTGATTACATCAGCTTGATGTTAGTTTTCAGTTTCCGCACGACGTGTGTTCCAATTTTTTTCAGTTCAACTCATGACTCAGCACTAAACATTTTTTGATGGAAAATTTCACTGACATACGATAAAACAAATGCGTCTAGCTCATACCACTCATCTGTTCTGGTCGTGCTTAAAGCCTCAAATTTGCAAAACAGAATACAAGGTATGTTTCAGTGCGCTCGCTCAAATCAAAGTCAATAATTAACGCTAACAAATCGACCCTGTTTCAATGCCTTTAGCAAAAAAAGCAAAAGATGGAAATTTCACCTGCCAATATGTACATACAAAATTTTTCCTTGTGACGTTCGAGTGCCCCGACTTTCCCAACCCTTGAATAAGAGAACCTCTCTAATATTTAAAGTGGATTTCCAGACCGTCGCCTCAGGACCAATTATTTTTGACTTATAATCCCATTCACTTCTGCAACTCAAACTAGTATCAGATCCTCTAACTTCTGTGAACTACTCTTTGTTGTCAAAGTATTTTACGAGTGTAGAAATAATAAAAACAAGCATTTAAGTGCTGCACAACGCAAATCTGTCGGTGGATTATTTCCGAGACCAAAATTGAACAGCACTGTATAACTTGAAGTGAATTTCCTGAAGTTTTCATTTAGCACAGAACAAAATTCTCAAAATCTTGAGCTTCGAGAAATAGTTTCACCTGAGGACCCACGGAAGATATGAAACAAAAATCTCCCACGGGCTGGTCCAGGCCCACAATCATAAAGCCCAACGAGTGGGCAAAGGTTCACTAATTACTACAAGCCCGGCGCGGCCTACAACTAATTACTCGATATAGACACTCACTACCTCGCTCATTAAAACTTCTAATTGCTAAATACTTTCTTTCTTCTTAATGTGAAGAGATTGAACTGCCCATCACGGAACTGATTGCTTCACAGCTACGCAAAAAGGAAGATTGCCATGAGTCCTTCTAATTGGATCTAAATTGTGCTCTTTACTTCTAGGGGCGCTCCTAAAGAGCAAAATTCAACTATTAATTATTACAGATGTTTTCGGGTGCATTATTCCCGCTTGATATTGCATGTGATGCTCAATGTGAACACCAAATGTGTTCATAAATTGAAACATATATTATTCTACATCATTAAAAAATAATTAACCATTTTATTTTTTAGATATTTCTGAGCGTTAAATATGCTCATGTGACGTAAATTGATATGTTTTGAGAATTTCTAAATACTGCGTTTTTACCGCTTCTATTGTTGGGGAATTTTGAGCAATATATTAAATAGAGAATGGCAACTGTCAAAAGATATTTGATGTTGCAATAAAGGCACTGAGAGAGGAAATATTACAAGTAATTCATTAAAATTAACGACGCGAGTATATTTTAATTATTGTTATTATTGCAATGTTTATCAGAGAATACTTTTTTTGGTTTAGAACTATTTCTCTCATAACTATTTGATTAATATTATTCGTAATATGTGAGGTCCCAAGTTAAAGGTTAATTAGATGGGTCCCCTTTTTCTTAAATAAAATAGGTTTTTGTTTTGTTACGGACCATCTTTTCTCGGTTCGCTGTTGTCCTGTTTTTTAGTTCCAACTACTTTCTTCTTCAACTTTTTTTTTTTCATTTTTTTTTTCAACTTCTTTCTAAACTTACTGTTTCTACGCAACTCGTGCATAGATTCCGCGTTCTCTTAAGTCCGTACTTAATTGCATCATCCTCTTTCCTCTCTTTGGACGCCTTAGTTGCGGTTAGGGAGGCTTAAATTAGCAACTATAATCTAACGTTATTCACACTGAACGCTGTAATTACTAATCGATTGCTGTTTTTCAGCAATGAATGTGCAAAATATTTTTCCACCTTTGGAAAGCACAATCTTTTTTAAATTTGCACTCACTAACCGAAATAAATAAAAGATATTAACCTCAAAGGAACATCATTAATTTCTTTTTTGAATTTGTGAGTAGCTTTACAAAATATCCCTACATCATTTCTTATCACAAATGAAGCTAGGGAACTCCTTTGCAAAAACACTAACTTCATTTTGAGTTATGATTCCGTCATTGTCAGGGCACCTTGGCGCACACCAATTACTCTTGAAGCGTCCCATATATTTCCTGACACCTGAAATCACGGAGCGCTGACCAGTCCGTAATGTCAGCCCTGTTCCATGGCCCAATTGTCAGGCATTGTCGAAGGGAAGGTCAAATCAATTCCTCCTTTGTTTTCATCCAATCAAAACTGCGTCACGGAATTCAATTTTTGACGTGCATTGCCATTCAAAGAAAGGGCAATAATTGGGTTGTGCGGGCGTGGTATCAGGCAGCGGGCACTCCCGCTAGATTGGAGCAGTGTCACGCGCTGCAATGTCGTATTTCTCGTCAAGTTGCGGGTATTCCCGCTATTTCGAATCCTTGTCACGTGCCACAGAAATTCAGTACATGGGCACAAAACAGTAAGACTCATAAAAGTTCATCTACAACGTAGTCAAAGTGATATCTGTAAATGAGAAAATAAAGAAAATAGATATAATGTAATGAGTCACAAAAAAGTATTTGTGCCTATGTTGAACATGGAAAAATGACGTACGAAAAGTAATTGGTTAAATATTTGCTTGACTGATGAAGTAAGTAGAACTTTCACTTCTGTTCTAGTTCCTTACCTTCCTGTACGGGATGGAGCCTCAATATTAATATTGTTAACTGTCAGATGTTAAGTATGTTCTTGTGTCTCATTCCCCTCAGAGATATACATCTGTTTTATCTAGGGAAACTAGCACTTCCGGGGGGTAAATTGTGAGCTGCCACGCTGACGGTCAGGTGGGCGATTTTTATTAAACCAGAATAGATTTTTGTTTCTGTAACAGACAACCTTTTCGGTTTATTGCTATCCTGTTTTTCAGTACCTTTCACTTTCTTCTTCAACTTCTACCTTGTTTTATAAACTTCCTTCCTTGTTCGCTGTTTATATTTGTGTATAGATACCTCAATCCCTTATTCCTTGCTAAATGGTGCCATCACTCTTCCTCTCATTGAAACACCTTTTTGTTGTAGTTAGAGACGCTTAAACTAACCTGTAATTTAATCTAATGCAATCGTGAGTCTTATCTGTAACAATGTCCATGCTTGTGGTAAATAAATTGCTGTTTGGTGTCTGACAGCACAGGGTTTGGGAAGCAACTCAAGAATGAATAGCTTACTTTGTTCGTGTGGCCTTATTTCATTATATTCTAATAATTATGTACTTATATTCACAGCTTGAGGAATCGTACATTCTAAAATTTTCGATCGTATTAGGGTAAAGAAACAGACAAATGAAGAGAAATGTGACTGATGTACTTTAATTTAATTGTGAATCCATTAAAAATTATCCACAATTGGGCTCGTGAAATAAGGTCACTCATATTTTAATGATAAAAGTTTCGAAATTATGGATGAAAAATATCCCTCAATATTTTGCAAATTTGAGAATTTTAAAAATTAATTGAATTAATTTTTCCCCATGAAGATGGGCATATCAACCACTGAAATAGGGTTGTACCTGCCCGAATTTTAGGAGATAAATCGTTTAGTCAATATAGTTAGCGAATTTTACCTCGCATCTGACGACAGACGCGCGTGTACAGGAACGTAAACTTTTGCCTCAAGTGAAATTAATGAGCATTCGATTGCTGTATTTTGCTTGAAAGTGAGAAACTTTTTTAACTTCAATTAAATTTCAGCAGGATTCGAGAGAAGCAAGCTGCTGTGACCCTTATGTGTGTGTGTGTGCTTATGCGTGTTGCTGTCTGCATGCGTGTGTGTCTCCACGTTTGCTCGTGCACACAAAGAATTATTTCCGGTGCCATGAGAGAGTCAAAGTTCAGTAATAATGACCAGGTGTTGTGGTTGAAAACGAATTGTGTGGAATAAAACGAGACAAACTTTGTCAATGAGGGTGAATTAAAAAGTTTAGAAATGGCTTCCAAGAACAAAGGGACAATTAACAGACGGGAGTCCCGTGAGATTTAACTGGTGGCATTAAAGTCTCGAGTGCGCATTGCTCGTGGAAACATAAACCTTCTCATTCCGAACTTGTGCTCGGGAAACTAAGGAATTAATGTCGCCTTTGAAACGTGAATCGTGTTGAAAGTTAGCGAGAGAAATTATGAAGCACACGATGCGTGGCTGTTTGTCTGTCGGTGATGGTTGGTGAGCCTTGCGACTGCCAGGTTATGTTGTGAAAATAGGGAATGTCGAGCATGAAGGTCTCTTTCATTGATTCAAGCTATATTGTACGTTATTTTTGGATCCTTGAGGAATTTCCTATATGCTTGATGTTGACTTTGATTTTATCGGAGCCCGTACATCGATCCAAACTGATCTGTGAGCGATTTACTGAGATATTCTGATTTGACCTCTGAAAAAATTTCTTCATTTATAAAAACTACTTCATCCATAAACATTAATTGCAAAATTTCTTCATTCCATCTGTACTCCTTTAGAAAGTGGAACTGTTCAGCTCGCAATGTGTGTAAGAAAGTTTTAGCTGCAATCACTCAATGCGCTATCTCTTTTACTTGTTAATTTGGTTAAGTGTATTTTTTTCTGGTTTTTGCAACAGTGATGGACAAATGAAGCAACGTGGAGATGAACAAGTTGAGGGGTTAGCGAACGCTAAGGAATGAATTCAATTAAAACTACTGCTCCTGTAATCTATAAAGACAAAGCAAAAACAGTCAAGAGGATTCACAGACGCTCAGAGATAGATTCATTCGAACAGACGTGGAGATATAACATACATAATTCAAAGAGAAAAAGAGCCCACGCGGTCTAACCAACTAACTCAGGACAAAATGAGAACTTGGATGTAAAAAAAAAAGACGACAAGACGAGTTAAAACGAGAGGGCACACTTGTGAACAGACAGACAGTGGAACAGCACGGCGAGTAGACAGACGGACACTTGGTCGGACAGACGGAGTGGAAGTCGCTTGGCAGGCCAAGAGACGGACTCATTGAGCGCAAGACAGGCGGTTAATCAACGATCGGAGGGCAACAATGGCGGTGCGGTATCAAAGATACCCAAACATGCCAATCATCTCGTCAACTGGGCCGCTGGGTGGTCGGACTCGCTGCTTCCTGGGCTTATCTCTCGTGGAAAATATCTCCTTTCTGGGTCTTTTGGTCTTGTGGAAATACTACCTTGTTACGCTCATGTTCTGGGGAAAACACTTCCTCTCTGGGTCTTTTGGTCTTGTGGAAAATGCCACCTTGTTACGTTCAAGTTCTGGGAAAAATAGCTCCTCCCTGAGTCTTATGGTTTCATGGAAAATACCATCTTGTTGGGTTTATGTTTTGGGAAAAAACTCCTTCCTAGGTCTTGTGGTATCGGGGGAAATATTTCTTTGCTGGGCTTTGATATGACGAAAATACCTATGATACTTCCTGTGGAGATGGTTTTGTGGAAAAAACATCATTCCATTGCAAACAGTTTTGCAGGAAATTCTTCTTTGACGGAGTTGCGTCTTTTAGAAAATACCCCTTCTTGGAATTATGGTTTTGCGGGAAAATACAATCTTCCTGGGATAATGGTCTCGTTAACAGTATCTCTTCCTCGGGTTCTTGTCTCGTGGAAAGTACCTCCTTAATTTCTGGACTTATGTTCAGTGGAGAACGCCTTCTTCCTGGGCTTATGTCTCGTAGAAAACAGGTCTTTCACAGACTTTCCTTATTCCTGGTGTTATGACGCAATACAAAATACGTCCTTTCTGGAGCCTAAATCATTCCTGGGCTTACACTGTCGAGAAGCATAGCTCCGCCATAGGATTATGAACAAAATTTCTTCTCTCTACAGTTGTGCCTAGGGGGATTAGGACTATGCAGTTTTAACTGAAGGGGAGAATTTCAATCAATTTTGTAATCATACGTTCTGTGACTAATTTTACTCATAGGAGCAGACAAAACGATCTTATACTATTTAATTTTTCTAAAATATGCAGTGTTCGCAAAAATGAAGGTGTAATAAAACTTTGACATTTAGTCCAATGAAATGTGTAATAGCTACAAGACTTCTGATTATGACTTAGCGACTAGAGTTATGGTTATGCTATCAGCTTCCAGACTTTCCTTAGCATAGCTTAAATAATGATGGTATACATGTAGCGATGAAAATGAAATTCTCATTGACTTTAGATGATATTTTGAGGTCGTCTTCTCAATATCTAAAACACAAAAATAAATTTCAATGTTTTCGGACATGATATGTATTGTATTGAGAAAAGTAAGGATCCGATAGATTCAAGAACAAAATAAAAAATTTTCTCTGTCTCTATAGGGAAATTTCACTGTTATCGAGTACATCTGTGAGTTGTAGCTGTAATTACGTTTGTAATTTTTACTCGAACAAATACTTCCCTTGAAAATAATGTTATTGTACGGCTAGTATAGGCTGTTGAAAGTTACCGAAAAGTCGACGAGGAATATAGAAATTGATAAAAACAGATTTCATGTAACGTATATGTGTTACGAAATAACACGTAACATAACAATAATTTTTTCAATCATTTTTTCAAAAATTTCTAAAGTCTTCACCCAGTACAACTTTCATCGTTACATCTATAATTTTCGCCGCATGTAGACGCTTTATTTGGATGGCTGAAATCATTGATGCCCCGGCGAAAAAGATAGACTGGGTACTTTCAATGATCTTTCTCTGCTCTAAGAGCGTGGCTTACGTCCAAAAGGGGATTTTGCGGCATAGCTTGGGGCTGTTATCCAAAAATTACTCAGGATTATACACGCAACGAGCTAAATGTTACACGTGGCATTAGGCGTCATGTTAGATGTGACTTGTGATATTATGTTCCTCGTGATGCTACGCGACACGTGGTGTTACATGCGATGTTGACCATGATGTTACACGGGATGTTACACATTATAGTGTGTGTGATTGTACTCGTAATGCTGCATGTTGTACTACACATGGAATTACTCGTAATGTTACATGATCGTAAAATAAATGAGCTGGTTTCTTTAACAAAGATTTGATCTGTGTTGGACTCCTGTCACAGATGTGCTCTGCAGATGTAATAATTAGTTTGCTCGTGGCAAGATTGATTGTTCAAATAAATTAGTTTTTTTTAAGTAGATCAGGTTTGCCACTTAGTGGCCAAGATTCTCGAATTTGTCTTCCTTAAACATGAGTTTCCTGTTTAAATTGGCATCAGTGCAGGTTTCCAGGCGTAAGTAATATTTAAGAAAAGACAATACTGGAAAATAAGAGAAAATTTTGACCCCAAAAACGCCCTTCTCGTCCCTCTGAATTTCTCTATATATTTACTTCTGCTGTTTTCATCAAAATGGAATCTTTCAGGAATAGAAATAAGAACATGAACATCAATTTACATTTTTATTAGGTATTAAAATTTTCATATGGAAGGTAAACTAAACTAAATTTCCAGTACAGGTGGCGTGCTCATAAAAACTATATTGAATTACTCCATAAATCATTTACCCAGTTCTGCGAGGTCGAAATCAGCATTGTTTCTCACTTCCAGTGATCTTTATTCGACGAAGTACATACTGTAAATGATTTTATTTTCAGTATGCCACATTGCATATGACCGTTTTCGTTAACAAGACTAGAACACGCTCTCATATTGAGAGGCGCTCTTCCGCCGATGCCAGACTGACTGTGAAGAAATTTTCGGGAGGAAAATCCACGGAGCTTCATACACATATTTCACTACCAAATCTTCTTGATTGAAACGAATGTTTTCTATTTTGCTGCTACGTTTTCTTTTTGGTTTTCCCTGTGGATAACTTAGTTTTATCTTCAAACGCTTCAATTCGATATATTTATGTTGAGTCATTACCTCTAAAAGAGGAACAGAAATATCTTCTCTTGAAATGAATACGTTGATAAACGTACATACCATCGCTTGATTAATTAAATATACTAGTCAATGATGAACTGACACGACGCTTGTTGCCATAATGTCGGTTAATCGTGAACAGATGAAGCATCTGTTAATTATAAATATATTGGTCACCGGTGAACAGATATAGCATCTGTTAATGATAAATATATTGGTCACCGGTGAACAGATATAGCATCTGTTAGTTATAAATATATTGGTCACCGGTGAACAGATATAGCATCTGTTAGTTATAAATATATTGGTCACAGGTGAACAGATATAGCATCTGTTAATTATAAATATATTGGTCACCGGTGAACAGATATAGCATCTGTTAGTTATAAATATATTGGTCACCGGTGAACAGATGAAGCATCTGTTAATTATAAATATATTGGTCACCGGTGAACAGATATAGCATCTGTTAATTATAAATATATTGGTCACCGGTGAACAGATATAGCATCTGTTAGTTATAAATATATTGGTCACCGGTGAACAGATATAGCATCTGTTAGTTATAAATATATTGGTCACCGGTGAACAGATATAGCATCTGTTAGTTATAAATATATTGGTCACCGGTGAACAGATATAGCATCTTAATTATAAATATATTGGTCACCGGTGAACAGATATAGCATCTTAATTATAAATATATTGGTCACCGGTGAACAGATATAGCATCTTAATTATAAATATATTGGTCACCGGTGAACAGATTCAACAAATGCTGGTATATATATCGGCTACTGGTGAACAGAAATAACACCCTTTTCATATTAATATACTAGTCAATGATGAAGAGATTTAACATCTATTAAAATGACAATCGGATAAGGGTGAACAGAGATAGCATTTTCTAATAGAAACATGGCATTGCAAACTATATATTAAAATGAGTTAACTTAACCGCTCATTCCGGCCCATGAATAGTTCTGAGACCACTCACAGTTTAATTTATAAGTTAGCAAATTTTCCCCATTTCAAATTATAATTAGTTTTCCTTCGTGAATTTTCATCAGTGCTTGTAAGCGTTGAATGATTGTTTTCATTTTTCATTGAAATTTTTCTAGAAACATGAAGCGCAGTATATCGACAGTCAGCTTACTGTGTTTTGCAATTCATTTTCATCAAATTCATCCACGAAATTACGGGTTCTTTAAACATTTTGCTAAACCTGCTCGACAAACCGGGAAGTTGCTCAGTCATAATTTAGTCTATTCTGATATTAGTTCAGATACTATATTTCCAATAGGTCGATTCTTGGGGAATCTCACGCGTAAGATAAAATAAAGAACCAACGTAAAACTATACATTTGTATTTATTTTTTTATGGCAAACGTTTCAAAATGTTTTAATTCCATCTTCAGTGGAGTAAAAATTGGTAAAGGGAACAGTGAAAATTCCAGATACATCACACATCCTACTTAGTGAGTGAACTTTGAAAGCGTCCATAATTTAGTATCTCCTCAAACTACTTCAGACACTTTACACCCTCTACATCGTTAACATATTGAGAGACTTCAAACCTCATTCTCAAAAAGCTTGTTTAAATTCTTGATCCCTGAGTTTTCCATCAAATATTTCACTCACAGAACTTGATCAAACTTTAAACCTGGAAGTCCGACAACGAATGTTCGTTGCCAGCCTTCACACCACAGAAGAGACTTCATCGCGTCGACACGACACAATCCGGTGCGAGTTTCACGTGCGTCGGAAGCGCATTATCTGCCGCTCGACTTCCTCTCGACACCGCCCCGGCGTAGACGTGCGTTTTGCCTCCGTGATGGATCTAACGGAAGGACAAGCGTCGAGGGAAGTGAATAATAAATAAATAACAGTATCCATCGCCACAGAGAATGGACGATTTCATATCGTCGACGCTGTGAGCTCAGAATGATCCCCGAGCCAAAACAACGTCTTTTGTTAGGAAAATGCTCAGTTAAAGCCAATAAACTGTTCAATGCATTCTTCCGGCGACGGAATCTGAGTTTATGTCAGTAAATATCGTCTAATTTGTAAAGGAAATAAAAACTACTAAACAGGAAACACTTATGTATATCGCAGTAGAGTCGAGACTCAAAACCGACAGCAAGCATTAAACAGGTGAAAAAATTGCAGCCTTAGATGTCAACCAGCTTAGCTGGTATCAACAGAACACAAAATATTTTCAGCTGAAATGTGGACGTGTGCTGACACTATTTTCTTGCTCTTAATGGCTAGCTTCTATCTTCTTAAACGACGCAGATAAAGACTCAGCGATGCTCCTATAGCGTGAGGTCTACCACACTACAACATGAGATATACGAGTACATCTAGCTAGTACTATAGCGTGAGGTTAGGTTAGGTCAGGTTACTAAAGGATATTACTTATTTCTATTCATTTAATTTAGCAATAAACACTTAATTTGTACATCCCACTGCACCTGGGTAGGCGATATATGGCTGTAGACCTCACGCTATAGTAGAACCGACTCGGCAACTTAGAAGGAAATTTGTTGTTTATAGGTTCACAGCTTTATTGTAGAAAAAAAACTGTGTAAACTTTTGATATATGCTCGTATAGTTCACTATTTGCGCTTATATACAGTGATTGCAAGAAAACAGTGCAGTGGAGTAGTTCCTGAAATTTTTTACTCAAAGACCAACTTTGAATAGAGAAATTAAAAAGTAAAGAACCAAAATAATATCATTCAAATTCTTTTTCAGGGTACACTTATTATTTTAATAATCTTGTATCTTGATTCATAGCCGTGTAAGTAAGTAAACTGAAGCATCATATACATTTCTGTGTTTTGTATTTCAGCCTACACAAGAAAGCGTAAATTGAAGCATCAGAAACTTTAGTTCTTCATATGTTGTACGATCGCGCTACTCGAGGCTGGGCAAATAGAGACACCCAGAGCACCACTCCGTTACGGCAGGTCATTCGAGAGACACCTGCGCTAATTGGGACACCGAGCCTTGTCCTCTGCTAAACTCGAGCCACTCACTCGGATCTGAGCAAGGGAGTCCGGTCGGCTCAGAGATGCAAGCAGTCTCCCTGATGCCTCCAAATTTGCTCGCTCATCTCCAAGTCGCGCTAACAAGAATTTATGACGCGCCTTTGACGACAATTACGCTTTTGTGAAGACTATAAAACGCCCTCGCCTCGACCTACCGCCAACGACGCTAGTTTGGCTGCTTTACTGATGCTTTTTTTCAATCTGAAAGGAACTTTAAACACTCACCTTGTGACTGAAAACATGAGTGAGCTCCAGACGGTGAATATATTCACCCCCTTTTTGTACTGAGAAGAGGCTAAATACTCATATTGTAATCCGAAGAACCTGTTAGGATTTACTTCATGTTGATGATTTCGATTCCTTCTTTTCTCTGTGAAATATTATTTCCAAATATTATTTTCACAAACTCTGTGAAATATTATTTCCAGTTTGCTAATTCTTTGCCGGCATAAACGAATGAGTATTTAAATACTGTGACAGCATACTGGTTCACAAACACACTCTAGCAACCAACATGCTGGTCAGCATACTGTAGCAACGCACTTACTATAGTACACATACTGTTGCAACACAGTTACTAGTACACATACTGTAGCAACGCCCTTACTATAGTACACATACTGTTGCAACACAGTTACTAGTACACATACTGTAGCAACACACTTACTAGCCAACATACTGTATCAACACTCTTGTTGATTAATATACTGTAGTAATACAATTGCTGGTCAACATTCTGCAGTAAAATACAAGCTGGTTAACATACTAACTGGTCAACATTCTGAAGTAACATACAAGCTGGTTAACATACTGTAGCAGTACACTTACTGGTCAACACACTGTCGCAACGTACTACAGTATTACAATTAAAATAGTGAGTCCATGGTTAAGCTCAATTTATTTTAAATCGATGTGCTGCAAGGGCCGAGTTCTGTCACTCTACTCTTTATAGTTACTGGAAAGTTTCACACACTCAAATTTTAACTTCGGTTTCCATTAAGAATTAGCAAAGGAAACATAAGATTAATGGTAAATATCTGTTTTTCTACGTATTTCAAAGTTCGAAGTAGTCTTCAGCTTTAAAATCGCATCAATCCCTTTGACAGTATATCTTTTTCCATTTTTAGCCCACGAGTTTTCCTTTAATTTTTTTCTTTTTGTTCATTTTTTCAGTTATCATATAGATAGGTATTCGTACACTATTTTTTGTGTGAATTGATCACAATATCTTTCCACGGGAAGTTGGTCCTAGCATTTGAGCACTGGAGTTAACATACTAATACTAGAATTTTCAAGTGCATGGCATATATATCAAAATTTCTTCTAGGTGGCAGAATTGATCGTTTCTACCACGAACTGAAAGGAAAATAGCGGCTGTGGTAATGTAATGGTGGCACCAAAACATTTGTATCAACCCTGTATACCTCACATTGAGAGTTGGCTTGACAATTTCGCCAAAGTTTATATGTAAGTTAGTAGCGCTTTGAAGAACTCGCATATTGACAATAATTATTGCTCACTCAATGTCTCGAACGTGCTCGCTTTATAGGATTTTAGCTTTGAGCAAGCCTTAACTTTCTCTGCGCATCAAAATATATTGAGCGTCATTTAAAATTCCCTTACTCCATGAAACTTACTTGCTTATAAAAAGTTTACATATTATGTCACGTAGACACAGTTCTATAATATCCAAAGTTCTCACTAGTTTCTCACATGTTTTCAAGAAAAAATTAAGGCGAACTCTTTTAAACTTGTCGCCTTATTTAACAATACAATAATGATGACATAGAACACGTGTAATATAAAGAAAATCAATCATACTCGGTGACCCTAAAATTGTTACTAATTTGAACTCATCAATAATAATAACACGGAACCCGGGTATTATAAAAAAATAAAAAACGCGTGGCGCTCCTAAAATTGTTACTAATTTGAACTCAACAATAATAATAACACGGAACCCGGGTATTATAAAAAATAAAAAACGCGTGGCGCTCCTAAAATTGTTACTAATTTGAACTCATCAATAATAATAACACGGAACCCGGGTATTATAAAAAATAAAAAACGCGTGGCGCTCCTAAAATTGTTACCAATTTGAACTCATCAATAATAATAACACGGAACCAGGGTATTATAAAAAATAAAAACGCGTGGCGCTCCTAAAATTGTTACTAATTTGAACTCATCTATGATAACAACACGGAACCCGGGTATTATAAAAAAAAATAAAGAACGCGTGGCGCTTATGAAATTGTCATCAGAGTCAATTTCATAGGGATATTATTTCGACAACATGTCGCTCCAGTATTACAAAAAAATTTTGGCTCCTAAAACTGGTACCATAAATAACATAGCTATTAGAAATAATCTGGATCGTGTGCCTCATGGCATTAGTTATAATTTGGATAGTGTGTATGTCATTTATACAATTTCAACCAACTCAAATCCTTTATTTCAAGCCAATGATACGAAAAAACGAATATGATTTATGAAATGCGATAGACGCATTTAAATATAACTACTAAAAGACTCGAATAAGTGCGACGAGTGCGTCGCTAGACATAACAAGGCACCATAACCTTCAAAGAAGAGCGCTGTCACAACTATCACCAAATCCAACACAATAATTTGGAATAACCCAAAATCAAGGAAGGACCAAAACGCTCGTGAACATGAAGCGTGCAAGTGGTGATGAGGCCATATAACTCGTGCGGTCTGAGCTGCCATGTGACGGTCGCAGGACGGCCGAAATAAGGCTGTAGAAGGCAGGCGCTGCCATAAGGGCTGTGTGGAGGGCGTTGTGCTCGATGCAAGCTTTCAATGGCAACGCAGGGCTTATTGAAAGGGGCGTCGCTCGGACACTTACTGACGCTCTCCAAATATTCCTACTTTTTAGGATCTGCTGATTGATTCCACTCATTATTGGGAATTCATTGTTTTGATTACCACAATTAACGGACATGGCGTCATTTTGAGTGATGAGAGGTAGTTAGAATGCAGTAAACGATAGTTTAATTTTGGAGTTTTAAACCGCTCTTTTGAGATTTTACGAATTGGTTTCTTCATCGTTTGTGTAGGTAGATTAATTTTACTCTCATCGCCGGTCGGTTTTATCACCGTGACGATCTGTCTTGTGATTCGTCCAACCGCTGTGAATAGGCTACGAAATGAACTACGAATGGACAGTAAAAATACTACGAATGAACCAAAAAAGGACTTAGAATAGATTATGCATGTGCATCAAATAGGTAACGAATAAACAACAGAGGGAGCGTGAACTCGGCCAGCATGATGCATGCTTAACAAATGAACAACGAACGAACCAAAAATGGACGATGGACGACATGAATTGAATCAATGAAGGACCAACAATGAATTTCAAATAGATTACGAATAAACAACAAATGAACCACTAAATGAGCATGACTGGACAGCACATGTACCAACAACGAGCGGAATACGGATAGACAACTCATATAACGAATGAATCACGAACAAGAATAGATAAATCCTCACGATAATTCAGCCTTGTCGGAATAAAGGGAACATGAATACAACAAGGGACTACTTGAGCGAGTCAAATAACGATGCCAACGTCTCAAAGAGAGCCAATTTAGCTCCTCAACGCATTTCTCGCCAAAAGAAAACATTTGAAAATTGTGGAGTTTATGAGACTTGGTTATCAAAAATTCTTAACGTGTTCCTTCCTTTTGAAATTTCGTGGTTCTTTTCTTCACTAGGGCATTTTCGACAACCAACTTGTGCGCTTTGCTCATGTCTCCTTTGAGTATGAAAATCAGCCTGACTCCGGTGCGTGTTTTCATTTCACTTCTTTTCTTTATTTACGCAGAGCAAAAATACTTACAACTGGATTGTCAAATTTTTCACTAATTTTTTATTTTTCGAACTATTGTAATACTACACCGACAGTCTTTATCTTACTGCTACATCTATATCAGTTATCCATCTCTGTCTAATTAGTGAATCTCATTTCTGCCATGTGGAACAGCTAGGGAACGTCTTAACTTTCTTATTATCTAATTCTTCTTTGATCTGAATACCTTGTTCATATGTGCGGTGTATTATTTTTGTTGTTCGCAGGATGACGCTTACTGGAAGACTTCGATGTGTTCCGTGGCACTAAGTAAAAAAATTATTTTCGTATTCTAATGAACGGCGAGGGAGGAGTTTCCAGCGCGTTGTTGTCTCTATACATACGCGTACATACCAGTCGGCAATATATGCACGTACAGTTGTAAACATTAACGCATATTATATCCGGACTTATAACTTATTATTACCTTCTTATCTTACGTATTACCTCTACGAGTTTGAGTTTCATCAAACGATCAGGCTGAATTTTGAGCAGGGATGTGACTTTCAGAAAATTTCTGAGAAAAACATCACGTTCATTCATGCCTTCTGCAAATAAAAGTGAATGATTTTATGGTCATCCTTTTATAGTAATAAGTCTAACTGCTCTCATCTGAATGACAAGCAAGCCTTATACTTTTTTGAATAATGTATTTTACAAAAGTTCAAGAATCATTTCCGCGTTCTCTCCTTGGAGAAAAATCTAGGAGAATCATTAAAAATTAAAGTAAAAAACAATGCAGATCCTGGCGCCGGTAAGTATTTCCTGCCCAGCGTGAGTCAGGGTTGCCAGATTGTTCTTTTCTCAATAAAACTCTCAAGTTTGATCACAAAAAATACCAGTCAGCTTACTTTAGCATGAAGGAGAGGGCTTTAAACGGATGCCGAAGTCAGATAAAGGCGACACTCTTATCACCCCAGTTACCTGCCTCTTGCAATAGGTAACCTATGAATGAAAAAGGTCAACCAAGGCGAGTACAACGCAAATGGCTCTTCCGCGACCTACATACAACAGAGTTTTCACACCCCGCGAGATGAGTTTTGTAATTGAATGAACGCGGTAAACTCAAGCAGCATGACAAACAGCAACAGGACAAGCAGCAACAATACAAACAGTAACAGGACAAACCACAACAGGACAAACAGCAACAGGACAAACGGCAACAAGACAAACAGCAACAGGAGAAAGAGCAAAAGGACAAACAACAACAATACAAACAGCAACAGGACAAACAGCAACAGGACAAACAACAACAGGACAAACAGCAACAGGAGAAATAGCAACAGGACAAGCAGCAACAAGACAAACAGCAACAGAACAAACAGCAGCAGGACAAACAACAACAGGAAAAACAGCAACAGGACAAACAGCATTAAGAATGAGGAACGTCCCTTACTACCTGGGGCAGGTGAACTGAGTGGGAGGGGCTGGGTGGCGGAATGAATGGGGCACCCCAGCACCAACTGGGCTCCAATGAGAATTTTACACCTAAATATATCCGACAAGGATCTCCTCTAAGATAGATTCGTTATTTCTTGGAGAGCAGGAAATTAGATTCAAATTGCACGTGTAGTGGGTGATTCTAGGCTAAATATCATTTCAATTTGAAAGCCGTCAAGATTAACAAACCTGTTAGTATGAACGTCATAAATCTTGCAATTTCGGCGCTGAACTTGAAACCGCCCATATGAAAGTTATGTGAAAAATTATTCCAAATGCCATCAGTTCTCTCATCAGGAGTCTCAGATTTAGTACCGTCCTCAAGCTCAAGTGACATCAGATTAAAATGCACTAACGAATTTGCTATCACATATTCAGGACTACATTTTTTACGCACTTTTAATTTCTTCATCATTGGACTCGATATTATGAAGACAGCAGCCACAACTCATTTGCTGGCAACGGATAATTGATAACCACATCGCCGTCCGTGGACGGATCTTGCGTGCATTGTTAGGAATCTATCTTCTCATCTAATCATTCATCACTTTCAAAATTAAGAGCAAAACTTTGAGTGAGATACCAAGTTTATTCGGTGTATCGTACAATACAGCAATTCATTACCAGCATTAGAAACGCCGTCTAGTTTTGCATTAGTCGTGTGACTGCCACAACTTTCCATGTATTGCGTCAAATTCCATTTTCTTAAACGAACAAAAGGGATCAAATTTAAACATTCACCACAAAAAGGGAAAGTTTTCATATAGTATTGGTTTCAATATATTGTATAATAGTCAGCACGATAATTTCATTGACGATATCAGAGTAGTTTCAAAAACAGAAGAAATAGTACAGCTTAGGGGCAGCTTACAACACGTCCATGTTGATGGTTAACGATGAAAGGCGGTGACCTGATCATCTGCGCTAAAATTTGAACTTAACGTGAACATCATCATCTTCCTAGGATTATATCCCAAAGTTTTAAGGCTACCTCTAGGTTCGTTCGTAACTGGCACAAACGGAGTAAATTTCCATTTTCAACCCTTTACTAGACATGCGCTACATAACTTCGTCTTGAACCAAATTTTTATTTTCAGAGTGAGACCAGTAAACTCCAGTATTTGAAATACAGTACTGAAAACATCAAAATAGAAGTTATTTTCATTTTCGGCTTCGAAGTTCTTAAAAAATATGGAAAATATAATTTGAGATTGCAACGTTCCTCCAAACAAAAGTCGCTAACCAATTCATTAAAATAAAGGCGACAGTGTTATTACTCTAGTCACCTGCCTCTAGCAATAGGTAACCTATGAATGAAAAGGTTTACCAAGGTAAGCTCAACGTAAATGGCTCTTTTTTCGCTACCTACAACCGAGTTAACAGACCACGTACAGGGTTTAGAACGGTGAGGGAGCAGCCAAATGATTTCTTCTAATCAGTTTTAAGGAACGGTCGCTCGCCTTGACTTGAAATCTTTTCCAGAAATGTGTCCGCAATTGATCTTGGAAATCCGCCATGTTGACAAAGCGATATTGTCAAGTGAAGAAGTTTGTAGTGAGACATATGATCGTCCTGAGAGGCTATAAAAAATGCTGACTCATTTCCTCAGTTTATGTAAAAGAGTTGACATTCCTGAGACATGTCCAGCTCGTAAACTAAGTCAAAAGGTCAATAAATGCAGCGGAAACTTGCTCAAGACGACCACGGCTGCAAGGACCGGCTGTGCTTGCCTCTGCTCATCCAGGATGGCATCTCCGGAGCCTCAAAAAGAAAACGACTCCACACAAACTTTTTTCTATCGCTTCATTGTACATGTGCATTCGTAAGCAGGTTTTATAGTTTTTAAACTCTCAGCTTAGCAGGGAGAGCGTTAAATGCAATCTCATCGTGTAGGAGGGTCTATCTAGAACTTTTCTTACTCGTCTTCTCTGCTTTCTACATTGTTAAAGAAGCTGCTTGGTCTGGAAAATGTGCAGCTGCGGAGAATTAAGCCCGAGACCACCTTATCCAAGCATAAAGGGCCGTTTACACTAGGGGTCATTCCGGCTGTACGTGAGGCGCAACACGTGTATACGAGGCTCACCACTGAGGCTCATATTTGTGTGTGTGTATTCGAAGTTCCATATTCACTCTAATCGAATTCGTAATGCGCGACACTCGAGCCTCGTAACTACCGTGGCGAATATGGAACTTCGTATAAACACACACAAATATGAGACTCAGTGGTGAGCCTCGTATACACGTGTCGCGCCTCACGGCCAAAATGTCCCCTAGAGTAAACGGCCCTTAACGCTTTGCCCTTCTACACGACTACGAGGCAGTTGTGAGGGAATCGTCATCACATTAAATCTATGTCATTATTGATATTCTCTGATAAAAGGACGCCAACCCTCTAATATTCTGAAGCAATTCTTCTTTATGTTAACACTCATTATCGAGGATGGCCCCTTAAAAAAATCACTGTAAAGTTACATCTAGAGCGAACAACAGATTTATCGCTTTAGTTTTTTAATGATCATAACTATTTCACCCAGCATAAACAAAATAGCTTATGCTCTGTACAATATTCACGTTATTTAACATTGACAACTTATTTGCAATTAACTCGTTGATAACATTTTCCAACGCATCACAAGCCACTTCATGAAAAATAAACTCCTCTTAATCTTGAACAATGACATCAGTCCGTGCTGGAGAGTATGCAGGCTTCGGAATAGCGCCTTCGAAGCCAGCTTTCGAAATAGCGCCTTTTAGACCATATTTCAGCGGTTGTGTTTGCTCATTAGTTTGTGGTCCGCATTTAAGGACGCGTTCGTGAGGCGTACGAGGCTAAACTTGTACTGAGTTCAGGAGCAGTGCTGTGGTGACACTTGGAACGTTAATTTTCAACAGAAATGAGGTGTGCTGGTCTATGACTGGCATTATCTGCAGTGCAGTGTCAAAGTTCTTTTGGGAGCTCGAAAATTTGAGTGAATGGTGGTGTATTAGAAATTATTTGCTAGAGAGTTTATGACTGTTTTGAGCATCATAAGACAATTAAATCGGTTCAAAGCTAGTTGTTCGAGCTGATATTCAAAAGGGAACATTGTTGAAGTCCTGCGTTGTCAAAATAATATTTAAAACTCTTTCAACTTATTTCGTAGCAAGGAAATTGTGTGAAAGCAATCCGCTCTCTTTTTACTAACAAGGCAAGGTGGAAAAATGTATGAGTAATCGAAGACGGACCCATCTTCGACGACAAGCGTGTGAGCGCTTCCAAAGCAGTTCCTCCTCGACTCGCACATTATTGCACCTCGAAACAGGTAACGTTAATCATGGCGGGCGCAAAAACTTGAATATATCCTCTGTAACAAAGAACTACGCTTGTATACAGTGGAAATTTTCAGCAGGAAAACGAAATGCTTGTCGTGTTTCGCTCACTGCCGCTGAATTGCGGCAATTGGCCGTGCTAACACTAGTCTCAAGTGCTCCATTGCGACGCAAATCATTATTGATGGCCGAGTTCTTCAGTGCGGGCTCTGTTATTCTCAGGATCTGGACGGCAGAGAAAAACCTGAAACAAATTAGAGATCGTGCACTGCATAAATAATGCCACCGTGAAACAAACGCTCCGGGAAGTGGCTTTGAAGCATGATGACTCTTCTTGACACAGCACAGGTTAATGTTGTGATTACAGTCAAATTTTTCGATGATTCCGTGAACTCAAAATCGTTTTCAAAAAGATCCAAAATCGTTCTCTTGAGCAGCACTCTTGACGTAAGTTGTTGTGCTATATTGCTTAAATTTCCTTTAGATTTCGAAAAATCAAGTCACAAATTCTTTCCAGTGATAGCATTTAATACTGAGAGCAGAATGTGAACTTTTCAGATATTTAAGGTTAACTTAAAAGCGGCAGCTTGGTATGAGAGAGGTTCAGTTATAAGAATTCAATAATATTCTCTTCAATTTCACTACAAATTTGATCTGAAACTCAACACGCTATCAAAAGCGATTTAGTTTTGCTTTGTTTATGTTTTTCTCCCAGAAAATTGGTTCAATGAGATGATCTAATGAATTTTTCGCGTGTTAGTATTAAGGTCATGACCTCTAAGATAGTGATTAGCCTGTTGAAAAATGATGTATGTATAGTCTTCGGCTAGTAAGTGCTAACTTTTGGTTACTGTAGTTAACAAGTATAGTACTAAATAACTATCTATCGCTTAGGAGCAGAGGAGAAGCAATTGGCTTTCATTATGTAGGTTTGTGTACCTTATGCTATGCGGCGATAGGCGGAGAGGCTACCCGTACATAGGCACTCCTTTTATCGTCTTTTATTTTTCGTGTGCAAAAACTTCGCTGCTTTCGGCATTTCTGAAGTTTAACTAGCCACGCATTATTTTTTTTAATTATGGTGCAATTTATATGAAACTAGCACAGTATCTGTAAAATTGAATTTGAAACACATTTTCATAAATATAGTTTTCTGATTTTATTTTTTATTTTTCAAAGAAAAGAAACATCATGTTTGTTCGTACATAAGAAGATCTGGCTAATATTGATTTTGCTGTTGTCAACGATTTTCAAAATTTTGTGGCCACATGTAGGTAATAGGGCATATTTTAAGACGTTTTACGCGAATAGCATTTTGCTCGCAAATGGTCACTTTTCGAGATATTTACCTTTGAAGTTATAGGTACGTGGTTTATAAAATTGAACTAACGGAGACCTAAACAAGCTGAAATACGGTATTGACGTAACGATAGGTGAGGTTTGGTTAGGTATAGTTAGATTAGTTAAATAAACTAAACTAACCTAAATAAACCTGAAATAACTTAACTTAGCCATACCGACACCGATTGTTTTTTCCGCCACAATAACTGCGCTTGTACCGTAGCCGCTTTACACCGGAAGAGCCATATCGAAACTGCCGTTAATGTTATTCTTACCTGAACGTTATTTATGCTATGTCTCGAAAACTAAGCATTTGAGAGCAGAAAATCATTCACGTAAAGCGTCTTAAAATGTCACGGTCAATATTGAATTTAAGCCTTTCACTGATATTAAAAATTCCGTTCCCAAGAATCACTACAGGAACACATTTAAAAACGTTTTACATGAATGGCATTCTGCTCGCTGATGCGTTATTTTTGAGATATAACAATAATTACGTTCAGATAGGAATAACATTATATGGTCGGTTGCTTAGTCGCTGCATTGTTGGGTGACGCCCACTTTTCTGGCGACACGCCCGCTTCTGGGCGGGAAATTAACAGGCTCGGCTTGGGTAAGTTAAGTTAAGCTATTTTAGGTTGATTTATGTTATTTTAGGTTAGTTAATTTAACTAACCTACCGTAACCTACCCTAACCTCACCCATCGTAACGTTAATACCGTATTACAGCATATTTACGTGTCCGTTCCTTCACTTTTATTTGCGACGTTCCTATAACTTCAAAGTTGAATAACTCGAAAATAACGCATCAGCGAGCAGAATGACATTCGTGTAAAACGTTTTTAAATGTGTTCCTTTTGTGATTTTTCGGAACGGAATTTTTAATTTCCGTGAAAGGCCTAAATTCAATATTGACCAATGTCACCAATTACCTAAATGTGGCAACGAATTTTTTAAAAACGTTGAGGACCATAAAATCGAAATTGACCGAAGATCTTGAGCATTTGAATTGTGAAGTATCGCTATTAGCGTATTAGCAGTACTGAAATTTGATTCTGACTAATGTGAATTGTACAAAATGTGGCGCCCCCATGCAATTTAATGCCTCGGCTTTAAAATTTCGGTGTTCCAAATATTTTCTGAGACGGAAGTGTAATACATTTGTTTCTGCAAGGAGGAAATGCTTTTTTGAGGGAAGCCATCTATCCCACAAATGTTTAAACTTTTTCTTTACTTGTGCTTAGAACTTCCTACGACTGTGATCTGTGAACAATAGGATTTAGATGATCAAACAGTTGTTGATTGGCTTAGTTTCATTAGGGAGGATTTCGTTGTTTCTGCTACCTTTTCGTCTAATAATCAATCTAATTTTCAAATATAGTCCGATTCTTATGAAACTTGCACACTTGATTTTTTTAATAGCACAATTGCAAGTGCAATTAAGTGTGCACGATTGCAGGATAGCACGATTTTTTTAACAAATCAGGAAAACGTGAAAATATCACTAATGAAATGTGTTTTAAATTTAATTTTATAAAATAAAATTAAATTAAAATTAAAACCCCTTTCATTCGTGAAATTTTTCACGTTTCCCTCATACCTTCCGGAAAAAATTGTGTGGTGGTTAAACTCCAGAAATCCCCTGCTTTCTTTTTTCACCCCTTCGTCACTATCTATTCCTTTATTTATGCCCCCCTCCCTTCTTCACTTGCTGTTTCTATGCGCTGGGTATCCTGCGTTGGAACACACCTTGTGCATAGACTCTCCGTTTTTTACAGTCCTTATTGAATGGACTTTTTCTTCACGCTCTTGAGAATGCCGATGCTTAGGCTGGGGAGTATTGAACTGATACAATAACCATACTGATACGTATGAAGACGAGAGTCGGTTTTCTTAAGCAAGTTTCTGCAATGATTCTGGAGAAAAAATTTAAAATTTGAAAAATCTGAAAGTTTTGCCAAATCTATTGCCATGATCTCGAAGGAATTATAATTAATTTCTAAGCTACTTATCTCAAATATCAGAATCTCTCTCGACTCTTTTCAGCAAAGCTCACAGTTGATAATCTACGCTGCTATAGCTGGCTGATGAACTAGACAATAATTGAGAGTTAAGATGTATCCTAACTACCAAAAGTTGGTACAGAAAATTTAACGCTCAACCAGACGACAAATTTTGACTTACCAAGCTTTCAATCCGTTTCTTGGAGGCTAATCACAAAATGCAAATGAGTGCGAGTATCACAAAACTTCCGGACATTAGGGGAACAGCATGGTATCTAGGCTGTAACTAAATACTATCGTTTTAGGTTGCAATCAAAAGTGATAGTAACACGAAAGATGAATCTGTTGTTAGCGCAGTTTTAAAAAGCAGGCCATTTTTTACCCTTTTTACTAAAAGCACCGGGAAACTACATGTGTGATCATCCATATGTGCTCTATATTAAATAGATATTGCATTCAAATATATTATTCAAATGTGGTCTATAATATGCTCCATATTATAGAGCATATGTTTGGTAAGGTTCTATATAAGAACCGCTTTCTTGACAGGATGAGCAGTGGGTAATCCTCTCAGTTTTAGCATTTTAACATCCGGTAACTCCCGGTGACCGAGGGTGAATTATGAGGTTAATATCCTTATAATATGGTAGAAATATGCTTTAGAATATGATTATTCCCGTTTTCGCCTGCGGCAAGGAAGTTCTATGTACGTCTCGTTGGTGAAGTGATTAGTTTTTCTTCTTTCCATTTTGATTTCAATCAGAAACTACCATGGAAATTGGGCGTATTAGGCCGTTCAGATAGCGTATGTAGCTAATTGGTCCACTTTCGTTAGTGTGATGGAACGCGTCTATACTTGCTAAACTTGTCTGTAAATGTTGTGTGTATTGAGTGAGGATTGTAATTTGTTTTATTCTGCCGGCATCCCCGTTCCATCGAAATGACGGCCAAATTTTATCGTGGAAATGACTCGAAATTTTCAGAGAAAGTGCCCTTCTGAATATTGTTTTGAGCAGGTATGTAGCATCGGACGAGTGGCATGTAACATGGGAGGCAAAAGGTATGTAACATGGGGTGAGTGGCATGTAACATGGGGTGAGTGGCATGTAACATGGGGAAAGTGTCATATAACATGGGGAAAGTGGCATGTAACATGGGGCAAGTGTCATGAGAAGAGTAAAGGAAAAAGCTCTAATGTTCACCAAAATATATGTAGGTAGTATTAGTATGCTGATTTCAGCTCAACATAATATTCCAGCAAAGAATTAATAGAATGAACTTTTCGTCCCGCTACTATCGTTCTTGAGATGTATTCATTTTTTGTACGTTGGCTCCCAGTATTGAGATGGAAGCAAAGACTGAAGCGTACCGGAAATAAGTGTATACGTGCGTATCATAAATATTATACAGGGTGTTTCAAAAATACACGGCATAATTTCAGGTATGTATTTCCCACATGTAGACAATCAAAATAGTTCATTACAACATATGTCCGGAAATGCTTCATTTCCGAGTTATGGCCTTCACAA